>JAJONR010003103.1:0-60694 GCA_029582245.1 Solanum etuberosum | reverse complement strand
AAAATGAGTTGAAATAGAAATTGTTTTGGGTCTTGACCCCCCCCCCCCCAAAACCAAAGTTTAATTTGGGCTCAAATGGGCTAAAATAAAGTTACTAATGGATAGATAAATCTCAGAAGATATAAAATAGATAGTAATTAATACCTCAATATAGGAACATACATTACATCAATACAAATATCGAGTCTTCAAACATGTTGAAATTGGAGATTAAATTGGGCTCAATTAAAGATTCTTTTAAAATGGATTAAGACTTGAATAAGTTAAGATTGAACTCAATTCAAATTATGTTGAACCCAACCCATGAAAATTTTGACGGGTTAAATGGATTACCTATATTTAGGCTCATTTTGGTACCCCTAGTGTCACGACCCAGGGGCACCCACTAGATATAACAAGGCATACAAGACCCCGAGAGGCCTCATATAAGCCACTTAGCTTTCACAGTCAAGATAATAGAAATCAATGATATTAAAACATTATTTCGAGATAACCAAAAAAAATTTAAAAAAATGAAGCGGAAGTTTAATACACTTGTCTCAAAAACCATCTAATACAATAGAATCTCCGGGCGCAACCCGTACATAATTGTTCAAAACTCAAATGAAAAGAACATAAGAAAAGTAGTGGCCAAATCCTCGGATGAATGAGGATTCACCAATCTTCAACTCTTCTACTATGGATCCTAGCCACGAAGGTGAGAATCGGAAATGCCGGACCCTACATTTTTATAAGAAATGTAGGCAAGAGTATGCGTTAGTACAAAAATGTACTAAATATGATAACTTGCATAAACATAACATAAGAGTTAGACAACATAAGTCATAAAGCATAATCAATGCACATAATAGATCATTTCAATATATAAGGAGTGCTTCTTGAAGTAACCTCGATTCATACTTAATCAAGGCATGGGTAACTGCCACTAGTCTCACTCATCATGGAAGGCAAACTCAAGCAATAATCCAAGCTCATCACCTATCATAACATATCATAGCTTATCTTTTAAGGACATGAGGAATCGCCTCTTGCCTTCTTATAAAGGAACATGGGTAGTCACCTCTTGTCCTTCTTACTTTGGGATCATGGGTAATCGCCTCTAGTCCACTTGCTTAGGATCATGGGTACTTGCCCCTAGTCCAACCTTCATGTGACATGGGTATTCGCCTCTTGTCTTTCTATCATATGACATGGGTAATCGCCTCTTGTCTTTTTCTTAGAGGTCATGGGTAATCACTTCTAGCCTCACCATTCATAATTCCTTAGCTTAGATTCATTTTAGGTGAGAAATCCTTTCAACCTAGCATTATTCCATGTGAGAAAGCCTTTAACATTCATACATAAGAAAACATGTGGGAAAATCCCTCCCACAACAATTACATCAATAATCAACAATTAACAACATATATTCTTTACTCTCAAAGCACTTCTCATCATAAGTCATCACATAGGCTTGAATCTCAAAGCAACTCATAATGTATCTTATTTATCCTATAAGAGTACACATAAATCAATAAATTCTCCTTTCATAGAGTAAAACCCATTTACATCAATTTCTCCTTAGAAACATGGGTTAAGCATGGGTACATGGAAATTTCATCATAAAAGCATAGAATCCTCTCAATTCATGCATAAACAATCATAATTCAATCAATTGAATCAACATTCATAAAGACCCATAACTTAGAAGAAAACCCTAACTCAAATTGGGGAATTTCTAACTTGAAAATAGGAGAACTTACGGGCTCCATAGATGTAAGGGTTCCATGGATAAAAATCTATCATACCTTGCTATCAAAGCCCACAAACAATTGGAGAATGGAGACTTGACCTTGAACCCTAGCTTCAACCCTCCTTTTTCTTCTTCTTCAAGTTTCTAGAGAGAAATATTTTGGAGAGCAAGAACCCAACTTCTTTTGATGAATTTAAGAGAATGACTTGAATGGGAAAATTTTAGAGTTAAAACACATATATAGGGGTTTTAGACATGGGTGAAACGACATAGTATTAGGCTAGACTAATTAGGAAAAGACCCAACTGCCCTTAAAAATTAACTGCCAGCCACGACTCACGGACCCTGATCGACGGACCGTTGTCTGACTGACGGTCCGTCATGCACATCTGTCGACCATGGTAAAAAATTATGGTTTGGGGGGTGTGGACCACGAGCCCTCTACCACGGACCGTGGACCCACCAATGGTCCGTTGGTCCAGGCTGTGGTTCATAGATTTCTAATCCCCCTTTAGGTGCCCATCCATGGACCAGACCTACAGTCTGTGGTCCCCTCCATGGGCCGTGGTTGGCCTCCGTCGGATGGCACCAGAAAGTCCTGAAAACTTGCTATGTTGTCCTTTCTCGAATCCGAGGTGTTACACCTAGTTGTGTTCATCATAAAAGACACTAACTGCTATCAAGCTTATGTTGTCTAATTAACGCTGCTAGTTTCTATTTAGTAGTAAACCCAGAGAGAGTTTCAATTGCGTACTTCATCAATAAACACATAGTTACAAGGATGAAACATAACACAACTAAACTAACCTCAGTCAGAGTTAACAATATTCAAACATTGTTTCAGAACTAAAAAGAAACCTTAAACTCAATCATATTCATGTGTAATAAACAAAGATAGAAACAAGATAATGACATGATAAAAGACTGCAATACACAACTCTAATACATTAGCACTAAAATTGGGAATAATTAATATCATTCTTTCATCGCAAATGCATCAGGAGAATATTAATAATCAACAACTTAAATGAATAATAAGATCTAAACGACTTTATTAATATCACTCTTTCATCACAAGTACATCAAAAGACAAAATACCACAACTCAAAAGTCAATTATTTGAACAAAGTAAATTGGTAATTTGAAGTTCTACCTTGTATAGATGGCAAGTCTGGATCATCAATGACAACATCAATAACATTCTCAATATACATAGCAGGGTACACCTTAGTGGTTCTATGGTTATAAAAACATCCTCACTTCCTCTATAGGTGTGTCCCTTGACTTTTTCAATGAGAACGTGGAAGAAATATGCTCGCCTACCTGCCTTGTGTCCTAATTTTGGACCTCCACACCCTCCTATCAAGGACCATGTCCTCGATGAGCTGAGGTTATGCAATATCATGCATAGTCACATCACCCCCAATAATTATTTGGCCTACCTCTACCCATCCTCAATTCTACAACGACCAGCCTTTCACACCTCATAATCGGGGCATCTACACATCTTCTCTTTACATGACTGATCCATCTCAACTTCACTTCCGCATCTTGTCCTCCACGAGGGCCACTCCCGCCTTTTTCTGAATAACTTCATTTCTAATCTTATCTATCATGATATGCCCACACATAGGCGGTAGAAAAGTTAAGGAAACATTGTAATAGACAACCATGTAAAATTAACGAGCAAGTGTAAATTTAGCTTTTGATGTTATGTGCAAGTACTTGTGTCTATTACAAGCACATACTTAGAAGTAAAAGAACATAATAAAGGATATTTTTCTAGGTCCTAAAAGAGATTCAAAAACATTAAAGAATAACTAACATCATTAAGTAATTTTAAGTTTCAAAATCAGTAAAGATTTATAGAATGAACAAGTGTGTTGAACTCAATCTTTTTAAAAAAATCACATTCTTAATTTTTAAAACGTGTCTTATTTCAAGATTAATATATTCAAGGGTATATGATTTTAAATATAAGTAGGTTTTCTCAAATAGCTAGTGTTTAAACGGACAATGATGAATTTGAGAGGAGATATTGCAACACAATTTGTTGCTATAAAACTTATGAAAAGTAATTCACACAATTCATCTTGACAAAGTGACAATATTGTTCAATCTTTAAGAATCAATCTTTAAGAATCAATATTTCCATTTAAATTTGTTTTCTAAAAAAAGATGTAATAATTACTACTACTACAACAACAACATACATCGTGTAGTCTCACAAGTGGGGTCTATGGACAGTAGTGTGTAAGGGGACCTTACCCCTACTTGGGAGGTAGAGAGGTTGTTTCCAATAGACCCTTGGCACATGAATCATGTAAATACAACGCCAAAACATCAACATTACTATCAAGCATTTGCGGATTAGTATGAGATGGTATGTTGTCTCCTTCATCGAGCTAGCTAAATAGGATAACCATTAATCATTCTTAATTTTTATACTTAGTAGATCAAACACATTTTAAAATAATATTCACATGATTTTGTAAAATAATACTTACTTATTGGCAATATGGTAGATGTTCTACGTGCATGCCCCAAGACTAAAATGGGAATATTTTAAGTAAAATATTGAAACTCCAAAAAGCTCTCCAAAAGTTGACCTCCCATTTTACCCTTAAAGTATAATTTATCCTTACAAAACCAATGCATTAATTTTCTTAGTTACTCTTTAGAGGTAAAGAAATTGAAAAGTTATATTGATTGGCACACTAATATAGACCACATTCATGTGCAAAAGAGTTGAGAAATTTAAAAGTATGAAATGTTTATTACTTGTTACGACCAAAGCCTACACCCTCGTATGAAATGTTTACTACTCGAGAACCATTGCTGGTCCTAAGCGAACCCTCATCCTGGCTGACTATAAGCGGAAGACTAACTCAAAAATACAAAGCTGAAAACTGAATAATATTCATTGAACTCAATTACAAAATCTTTAACTCAAAAGATTAACTCTGAATAAAATAATATATTCAACTCACCAGAAATAGGCAAATCAAGTCTTTAAAATATTTAATAAGATAAATGAAACAGACTTCTCAACTGTACTGTCTATCTATGAAGCCTCTACTATTACAGAAGGATATCAGGACAAGACCCACGACATCTCGAAACTACTAACTGTAAGATAAAAGTGAAGTCCTCCGGAATATAAGAAGGCTCACAAAAGCTGAATGGAATATCACATGACCTCAACGAAACACATGTTGATGATCCTGAATACCTATATCTGCATCATGAAATGATGCAGGCCAAATGGCTCAGTACGTGGAATGTACGAGCATGTAAGGGGAATTCTAAAGCATAAACATAAGCTTGAACTTGATAAAAGGATACATACTTATCTCTTCTCAACTCACTAAACTCAACTCAACTCAAGAATAAGATACTCAACTCAAAGATTATATACTTGACTCAAAGATACCCAACTCAACTCAAAGGTACTCAACTCAAAGGTACTCAACTCAAGATACTCAAGGATAAAGCAACAATAAAAGATGCAATATATGGAAAGCTGTAAAACTATAGATAGCAACTCAATGTATTGAAAAATACAATAATACTCAGTTTGTATATAGAAATACAATATAACTCTGTGGGAGATTCTCTAATTGACAACCATCACTATGAGCTATGTGATGATACAACGTCTTGCCTCACGCTGCCAGGGCCGTCCTATACTTTGTCGGGGTACAGAACCTGCTACTAAGTGGATCCACTAGTCTATGCTGAAAAGCATTAAGGAATCATCTAAAAAGTATGACCCTTTGTACCCATGGTGGGTACATGGTTTATGGAGACTTGAGTTATCTGAACTCGTCCCCATATCAATGCTCAATATTACTCCCAAGAAATATAACTAGCTCATATATTTAAAAACATAACTCTTCTGTGGTTTGAGATTATTACTCAAAAGATCTTTCTCTTAAAAGAGATGGTACTAAAACTGCTCATGAAAACTCTTTTGGAAATCGTTGTTTCCTCTAATCTTAAATGTGAAAACATTTATTCTTTGGGAATACTTAGTTCCCATATATTAATTTAAGGAAAATGAACTCAGTTCTACTCTTCCTCAAACTCATATGCTTAAGTCTTAAAACAAGTTTAGAAAAATTTGTAAAAGACTTCTCAAAATAAGGTTCATGCCGAATTATGGACGTGAACGACTCAATTCAAGGTTTTCAATAACCATACATATAATTCAATATTCGGAACTCAACAACTCAGAACTCAAGAACTTCAATGATAGTACTCATTTCAAGAATGCTCAACTCAGAGGGTTCATGCGGAATTATGGGCATGAAGTACTCAACTCAAGGACTTTCATGGGTAACATAAAGTAGTCCCATGATTAGGAATATAATACCAAAAGGGTTAGGAACTCAGTGCTCAAGAACATAGAACTTGAAGATACTACTCCTCTCAAAGATGCTCAATTTATGAAGTTCATGCAGAATTTATGGGCATGAACGACTCGACTCGAGGGTCTACATAACAATATGGAACTCATATACACGACTCTTCTCATTCTCATGCTTACTTCCTCAAAACTTAGTTCAAATCGGTAGTTGATCTCAAAGTATTCACAATTGAACTCAAAGACTTTTTTGGACTCTACTCTTAACTCTCTCTTGAAATTGAATTATGAATTCAAGAGTTAGGGTTCATGATATGAAGGATCTCGTGATGATAATGTAGAATCATGAATACATTCTCCTCATTCTTATACTCACTTGATCGAGTCTTGACACACGTTATTTGAAATTGTAGAAGACTCCTCAAAAAGACTCAAAGGGACTTTCTCAAAATGTTCGGAAGAACTCTTCAGACTTAACTCTTAACTCTACCTTGAATTTGAATTATGAATTCAAGGTTACGATTCATGTTATAAATGATTTCTAGGTGTTTAGAATTAGTTTAGAGTAGTTAGAATCATAAGGGGTGAATATACACTTCAAAGGAACTCAAACGGGACAACCGACGAAAAAGGAGTGGGGGCAGGCGACCCTGGCGCATTCCTGGCGCGGGGTGCCAGCCCCTAAAGTTCAGAACCTCATTTGTGGCGCACTGCTGGGGTGTTGCCCCAGCCCCCATGGCGTATCTGGGGGGTGCCGCCCCAGCCCCTCCCCAAAACTCTCCGATGAATTTTCTTCTTTTATTTTTGGCTCTAATTCACCTAGAATCGAATGTTTTCTTCTCAACTAACTTAGATTCGAATACCCAACATAAGTACACAAGAATCTACGGAAAAAAATCCCTCAAATTCAAAGGATTTATCTCAAGAACTCATCAAACACATCCTAACTCAGGAACGAAAGCAAATTTCAAGAATACTCATCAAGAACTTAAATCTTTCAATCTTTATGGACGAATTCGAATATTTAAATAATCATTGGCGTGAGGGTGAACGAATCCAACACTATGGAAACATACACACCTCTTAGGGATCAAACTCATGGTGAAGATCTGCCACGAAACTCAAAAATCTCGACGAACGCTTTGAACCCTTCCTATTTTCTCCTCTTTTCTCTTCTTGGACTCTCTTCTAAAAACTAAGCATATTAGGGATGAATGAAACTGATTCTAATCTGTTTAGACCCCTCTTCTAAAAACTAAGCATATTGGGGATGAATGAAACTGATTCTAATCTGTTTAGACCCCTAAATTATTACTAAAAATGAATTAAATCTGATTGGGTAAGAAAAAGACCAAATATCCCTCTTAAATCCGGGTAACTTTCCTTAAATGGACAGCCCGACTTCAAACAATCATATCTCCCTCACACGAGCTCAACAATTTTCAAACTCGGTGACGTTGGAAATAGGATTCCAAGGCCTTTCATTTAATATCTTATGGATATCCTAACTCATCATGTACTGAAAGTTATGGTTGTTTGAAGGTGACCCAAAACTTAAAAGAACTAAGGAAGGACTTGAATGAATTCTCTTTAATTCTTTTTGGAATTCAAGGTGTTATATCTAGTGACCTGACCTTAATACTCAAGAAATTTTAAATTCCTTGGTAAAATCCTACTCACAACGAAGGATGGTTCGAGTCTTAGTTCAAAAAAATTCTGGGGTGTTACAATATCTCCCCCTTGGGATCATTCATCCTCGAATGACAGCTGGACTGGGTATGGAACGTGGTTACTCTTATCATCTCTGCCATACCAACTAGAATTTGCCTGCATTACTAATCAGAAACAACTAAGGGCTCTCATTTCGCTATTTCTCATAGTAAAACCTCGTCCTCTTCTTCCTCCTCATTTATAACCTTAGACGGAATTATCACACCATCATTATCACGATAGGATCATTAACCTTCTCTTCCTAACATTACTCCATTACTTAACGGACCTCTGAAAAGATATCTCCCATACTCTTTGGAACTCATTAGTATCTCATTCTCGAACACTTGGCTTGATTTCTCATCTTGTCATCTCCCCCTTAGGTCTAAAGCTGACACTTGAAAGCTATGGACCTATTCCATAACCTCTAACTGGTCTACATCCTCTTTTACCCTAACACTCGGGAGAAGCTTATCTCATGACTACCGAACTCTCGATAAGCAGGTACTAAGATCTCTTTCTATGGTGTTTCTCTTAACCTATTCTAATTACATACCTTCTCGGTACACCTCTTAATGCTCTTTTTTTTACTCTTGTGACTTAGCCACACCTCACTGCCCTTATCTAAAAGTTAGGGTCTCTCACTTGTACCACTCATATTTACTGCAGCTAATCACCTCAATTCCTCACCTACTCTATATGAAGTCTTCTAAATCATATCTCAAGACTGACATCATCACCCCCATAGTGCCATCCTTTTGATCAAGACACTCATCTCAAATTCAAGATTAATGTTTATTACTAAACCTGAATATCAATATGATTGCTCGCTTACTATACTAACTTACCACCACTGGATACAAATTCAGAAACACTCATCCACTAGGACCTTATGACAAGTAGTCAATCCTTAGCTCTTAGTCTCTACATTCACAAATTACCATCGCATTCCACTTTTGTAACACCCCGTATCTAAAACAGACCGAATCAGCAAATTCCCAGAAGTTGCAGGTGCAACCCACGGTTGCCACCCACGGACCGTAGGGTGACCCACGGCCCGTGTTGTTGGTCCATGGAAGGCCACCTGCAACCCACCCCAGAAAAACTCAGACAAAATCTTCTAAGGCATGATCCACGGCCAGACCCACGGACCGTGGATCGAGGATTGAGGCCCCAAAACTTAGTCCCAGAACCCCGTCGACGGTTTACCAGCACGGACCGTGGGTCAGTCCACGGACCATCGGTGGCCCCAACAGTTTTTAAGTTAGGGGTCGTTTGGTCTTTTCCCTATGCGTTGGACCCCTAAACTACGGCGTTTAACCCCTAAACTATGTGGTTTTTGTCAGTTTTAGCCTAGTAACTTAATTAGACTTTACCCAAGTCAACTCATTCTCCTAAAATTCATCAAGTTGAACGAGAAAAAGGAGAAAGAGTCGACCAAGCCCTAGTTCAAGAGGGCGGTGAGTTTTCATCAATTCCAGCCCCGAAATCGAAAGATTTCTCCGTGGAATTGGTTACCAGGTATGTGGGATTTCACTAGTGGGTTCCTTTCACCCATTAGGTCCCTAGAATTCAGTCAGATTCTTGATTCCCTTCATATTATCTAGACCTAGGGTTTTTAGAATTTCAGCAGATCATTATGAATTAGTTACTTTAATGTTCCTAATCAGATTATTATGATTTTAGTATTGTTTTGCGCAGATTCTTTCATAAATTCACAACCCTAACTATGTAGTTCTTTTAGTTCATGAATTACACATGCTAGGTCAGTTATTTCAGATATAGATGCCTCATATTCGAATGTTTCATTATCAGTACATTAATGTTGCATTTTCAGTTAGCATGTCAGTATTTTGAGCTATCCAGTATTACAGAAATTCAGTCATAATATGTTATTTAGATAATCAGTTGGGAGTAGACTTAATATCGAGTTGGAGTAGGGTTAGTCACCCTCAAGTCCCAAAACTACATGCCCCCGTAGGTTTATAAGTCCCCTCTGTGGGCATTACATTTTAGTGATCACGCCAGTCATGCCTCTATACCTCTGACAGGGTATATTGGGTCCTCTCGATGTGGTGTTTACATCAGACTCCACATTTAGCTCATGTGGTTTTATGTCAGTTATTAGTAGCTCCCTCACAGTTATATACTTTGTTCAGTTATGTTATTATTCAGCTTTACTCTATCCTGCATGCTCAGTACCTTTCAAGTACTAACGCATACTCTGTGCTACATCTTCTCGTGATGTAGGTTCAGGCCCTCAGCAGTCCGATCACGCATATATCGGTTCCCGATCTCCAGCTTAGCAGCATCAGTGGTGAGTCCTCATTCTTCGAGGAAGAGTGACATGTTATCTTTCCATTTTAATCTTAGTTTCATATTTTTCTAGATTTAGCTGGGGCATGTCCCAGTACTTCTAGTCAGTTAGAGGCTATTTTCAGACATAGTTAGAATCAGCTTTAGCATTTGAGTTTGACCTTTTAGTTGTTGTTAAACTCTTAGTTTTATATATTCAGATAGTTTATGGGTATTCCCCATCATTTGAGTTTATCTCATGATTTAGCTTCCGCACAGAATTTCTTTACTTCAATTTATTTAGTATGCTTAGAATATGCAAACTCAGGGTTAGCTTGGGGTCACTCATGATCCTAGGTCCTGTTTTTACGCCATAGGGGTAGACTCGGGGTATGACAAACTTGGTATCAGAGCTTTAGGTTTATGTGTCGTAGGATGTATGAAAAGCCGCACTAAGTAGAGTCCTTTTCATGGGTGTGAAGTGCACCACATCTAATGAGGGGGAAGCTACAAAGCGTTTTAGGAAGCCTCACTTTTTTTATATTCTTATCATGCGTTGGTATGATCTCTCTCTAACTCCTCGTTATGCATTTCAGATCATGCCTCCTCGTAGAGCTAACGCAAGGAATTCTAACGCAGCTCCTCCAGTCCCAGATCAGGAAGTTTCGAATGCAGAGTTTCAGAATGCTATCCAACTTTTGGCTCAGATTGTGACTAACCAGAACAACCAGCAAGTTCCAGTTCCTGTAAATGCAAATATTGGGTCAGCTGCAGCTAGAGTTCGTGATTTTATTAGGATGAATCCACCTGAGTTCTTAGGATCGCAGATTGGTGAGGATCCCCAAAACTTCTTACATGCGATCAAGAAGATCTTTGGAGTGATGCAAGTGACAGGTAATGATAGGGTAGAGTTGACATCCTATTAGCTTAAGGATGTAGCTCACATCTGGTATACTCAATGGAAAGAGAATAGGGGTACATATACAGCTCCTATCACTTGGGAATGCTTTAGTGAGACTTTTCTGGACAGGTTCTTCCCAAGAGAGTTGAGGGAGGCAAGAGCTTAGGAATTCATGAATTTGAGGCAGGGTAACATGACAGTCCAAGAGTATGGACTCAAGTTCACCCAACTCTCCAGGTATGCTCCTCACATGGTTGCCGATTCCAGGGCTCAAATGAACAAGTTTCTGTATGGGGTATCCGACCTGGTGAAAACAGAGTGTAGAAATGCTATGTTGCTGGAAAACATGAACATCTCTAGGCTTATGGCCCACACTCAGCAGGTTGAGGGAGATAAGCTTAGGGAACAGGCTAAGGACAACAAGAAAGCTAGAACAGGTAACAATGAGTACTCTCAACAGAAATCGGGTGGTGGAAATCGCTCTCAGTTTCAGTAGAAATCTTCAGCTCTGACACCTTCATCAGTAAGTGCTCCATCCTCCAGGTTTCGACAGGATCAGAAAGGTAGGGCATCGGGCTCTAAGTCTTAGGGGAGTGTTTCAGGTACCAGAACCTACCCAACTTTTCCTAAGTGTGGTAAGAACCATCCGAGCGAGTGTCTTGCAGGAAAGGAAAGATGTTTTCGGTGTGGTCAGACTGGTCACAGGTTGAGAGATTGTCCTTCTTCTAAGTAGGGGCAAGGAGGTAATAATGGTAGAGCTTAGTCCACAACTTCAGCAGCACCAGCAGGTCACCCGACTCAGTAGGGTAACTCATCTGGTACAGGTGGTGGTCAGCGCCAAAACAGGTTGTATGCTCTTCAAGCTCGCCAAGATCAGGAAGATTCTCCTGATGTGGTCACTGGTACGTTACGAGTCTTTAACTTAGATGTTTATGCTTTGTTAGATCCAGGGGCTACTCTGTCCTTTGTAACTCATTATATATCAATCAAATTTGATGTTAGTCCAGAAACTCTCTCAGAACCCTTCTCAGTCTCTAATCCAGTAGGTGACCCAGTTATAGCTAGACGGGTATACAGAAATTGCCCTGTCACAGTCTCTTAGAAAGTCACCTCAGTAGATCTTGTAGAGTTAGAAATGGTAGACTTCGATATCATACTAGGCATGGATTTGTTACATTCCTATTATGCCTCAGTCGATTGTAGAACTAGGATTGTTCGTTTTCAGTTTCCAGACGAACCAATCTTAGAATGGAAGGTTAGTAGCTTAGTGCCTATGGGTCGATTCATTTCTTACCATAAGGCCAGAATGATGATCTCTAAGGGTTATCTCTATCATTTAGTTCGGGTTAAGGATTCAAGCTCCGAAATGCCAACTCTTGAATAAGTTCCAGTAGTTAATGGGTTCCCAGAAGTGTTTCCAGAAGATCTTCCCGGAGTTCCTCCCGAAAGGGAAATTGACTTTGGAATTGATCTCCTTCAAGATACCCAGCCTATTTTTATTCCTCCTTACAGAATGGCTCCAGCTGAGCTTAAGGAATTAAAAGAGCAGTTGAAAGACCTTCTAGATAAGGGCTTCATCAGACCTAGTATTTCGCTATGGGGTGCACCAATGGTGTTTGTGAAAATGAAAGATGATTCTCTCAGAATGTGCATCGACTATCGGCAGTTGAACAAAGTCATAATCAACAATAAGTATCCTATCCCCAGGATTGATGACTTGTTTGACCAACTTCAGGGTGCTAGTCATTTGTCGAAGATAGACCTCAGATCCGGTTATCATGAGCTCCGAGTCAGAGATAGTGACATTCCGAAAACAGCCTTCAAAACTCGGTATGCTGATCTTAGAGGAGGGTGGTATCATCGCTTTTGTTGAGGCCGGTCTTCTTTGATTAAGCATATTGGATAGAGTATGTTTGATGATGAGAAGTTGTGTATTATTCGGGACAAGTCGTTGAGTGGTGAAACTAAGGAAGCGACACTTGATTCCGATGGAGAGTTGAGGATCGGGGAAGAATTTACGTGCCTAAGGTGGGTGAATAAATCAGATTTATCTTGGAGAAGGCTCATTATTCTAGGTATTCTATTCATCTAAGAGCGGTCAAAATGTACCACGACTTGAGTCGGCATTATTGGTGGTGCAGTGTAAACTGGAACATTTTTTAGTTTGTAGCTAGTTTCTTGTCACGACCCGACTCCCCGAATCATGATGGCACCTACTAAAACCCACTAGTAGGTAAGCCGACACATAGCCCGAACAAGAAGTGATGAGTACAAGGGTAGAACTAAACTAAAAAAATGCTAACAATAAGCAAAGACAAAAACGAGAAGCAAACCAAAAACAATATACAAAGGAACCCTCCCAGGACGTGGAAGTCAAGAATACAGAGTAGTCTAACGAGATAAATACAAGTCCCAAAAGTGGACCACACCAAGCCTTCCCAAAGGCAAAAAACAAGTTAACATAAGTATAAAAGGAGATAGGTTAATCCAGGACACCAAGTGCTCACCCTTGTCTCTAATATCCACAAGCTACAAAAGACGGCACATACGATCTCCGCTGGTAGCTGCTACTAGGACCTGCATCACGAAAAGATGCAAAGTGTAGCATAAGTACCAAAAGAAAGGTACTAAGTAGGCATCATAGGATGACCGAGCACGTAAGGTAAAGACAATATGAAAATATAGAATCTAATAAAAAAGAAAGGTCAAAGCGGATATGAAAAGAAGCACACCAGCGTACCGAAAGTAAATCTAAGTACACCTAAACTAAACCTAACTAGACCCCATAAGCCCAGAAGGTACACTCGTGCACAAGTGTATATAAATCCCAACCGGCCCCTAAAAGCCTGACAAGCAGACAAAATAGCTAAGTCTACAAAAAATGAATAATCCGGATATGAATCAAAAAGCATCAGTCGAGCTCCCAGCCTAAGTAACAAAGAACCAGCCAACTCACATCCCAACTAGCAAGAGTGACAATCAACTCAGCCATTCAACTCCCAGCCCAACTAGCAAGAGTGATAATTAACCTAGGATGACCAGCCATACTATCCACTCCTAGGGGCGTTAACCTTCCTACTAGAAAGAGTGCCTCAGGGGTGTGTTAACTTCGTAGAGGATCTCAGATATCTAGGCTGCCCAACCATCCAACCGACTCCTTAAGGTGTCAGCCACCCAACTTGAAAGAGTGCCCAGGGGCGTATCGACTCCGAAGAGGATCTCAAGTAGGCTCTAAGCCACTGTGGATCGACGTCCACCCTCAACAATATCATAAAAGCCTTTAAGCTGGTAGCACTCCAATCTCGAGAAAGCACATAATCTCTAGTAACGCATTGGAGCCAATGAAATAGGGAGATGAGATAGAAAGGGATAACAAATTGCGCAAACGCCTAAACTAAGGCTCATTCTATTAGACCCAAGTCTGCTATTCAAATCTGCAAGGACCTAGTCCATCCGAAACGATGTCTGGTGCATGGGTCTAAGGCAACACTAATTTATCCTAGATTAAGGCCAAAACATGCTTAAAAAACAAGCAGCAACCAAGTAAATCACATAGCATGCTACGTCACACATAAAACCCTCTTCCAACATGGTACTACCATTGAAACAGTGGTGGCAACTCTAAATCATTTTTTTCTAAGAATAAAAGTAGAAATAACTAGGTACCTGTTTCCAATTCACACTATTCATCACTAATTTACACATTCTTACACAATCTAATTAAAAACAAGTTGTAGCCTACCTGTAGGTCGATCGCGCGCGCTCCAACTCACAAGGTTGGAGTTTTTCCCTTCCGAACGGCCTCTGAACGTTGCCACACTATCAAAAATAGGATCACAATGTCAATACAGTCGTTTAGACACCAAAATCACCCAAAATAGAGATAGAACAATTTTTAGAGTCAAATGGGAATCGTGGGACCCGCGGGATCGGGGAAAAAATTTACTCCATCAAAAGGTCTTAGTCAATGCCTTGAACTTGTTTCCCAAGAAAGGACACAATTTGCAGGCTAAAACAGCGGAAACAACAACACACCACAAAAACAAAAATAAAAAGAAAAGGGGCAGCAGATTTCACACAAATTTTACCTCTAACAGAGTGTCACCGACACAATCCAATCATTCCACTACATAACCCCAATAACTAAAAGTGTGTGGGACTTTGAATTAGAAAAATCCAAGCTCGAATAAGGGAGAAATCATTTCTTGAATATTGAGGGTGAAAGCTGAAGTTTTTGGGTATAAATACCTGAAACTAGTTGTTAAAACCAACAATCCAGTCGCTAAAAGTCTGATGGCTCGTCGCTAAAAGCCTGCACGAGATATCAGTACTTCAGCTAATTTGCTCAAACTCCGAAATTTTCATACGGAGTGTTCGGTATTTGTTCGAAACCCCATGCGCACAAATGGAATATGCTACCCCATAAAATTTGGCATTCGAGACTCAATAAATAATCAAAACTTCCATCCGAGGTCGTTTCGATATAAAGTGGGTCCTGGACCCAATTTTTGTTTTAAGCTAAAAATCATAAGAACCCTCAAAATGAGACTTGAAGCCTAAGCAACCACACAATAGGTCGTTCCAGAACAAACTCGACATTCTAGAGCTAACCGCGCTAATAGAATTCTTATCCGAGCATGTTACAAAGAATGTTGACCAAAGTCAACCCTTTGCTTAAGCTTCAAAGTTAAAATGCCTAACGACACAAACACACACCAGAAGTCTCACAACCCGAACCAACTATTCCCCTAGCCTAAAATGGCCTTTCCGGGGCTGATGAAATTGTCAGAATTTCATTCTAAGGCCGTCTTCTTTAACTTTAAATAAAAAATGACCGTTCAAGGTTCAAAAGCTCCCAAAACACTAAAACTCGCATAAAAACTAAACGAATGATCAGGTGAGCGAACTGTTAGTCCTAGCAAGTCATAAATGACTTGGGGGCGCTATACGAATGCTCTAAATGACGACCAGTAGGAATAAACACAAAAAATACCTAGAGGTTATTACAAAATCCACTACTAAAAAGGACTTTCATCGGCGACAGTAAGAGTGAACAAGTACCTGAAGGCTCAAACAAGCCTGGAAATGGCTCTCACATATCATGCTCAGTCTCTATGGTAGCCTCCTCAACGGGACGATGCCTCCAATGGACCTTAACCACATGAATAGCTCTCGACCACAATTACCACACATCTTAATGGCAATTGGCTCTTCTACGAAGGTCAAGCAATCATCCGACTCCACAGCATCATAATGAAGCATATACGACTCATCAGGAATATATCGGCGCTGCATCAAAACATTAAAGACTAGGTGGATAGATGAGAACATTGAGGGAAAACCTAACTTTTAAGCAACCTCTCCAACTTCCAAAGGATCTCAAAAGCCCCAATATACTTAGGGCTAAGCTTGTCCCGCCTCCCAAATCTCATCATGCCCTTTATAGGCGACACATGGAGGAAAACTCTATCACCAATTGAAAACCTCAAAGGCCTTTGCCAACGATCAGCATAACTCATGTGCCTACATTGAGCAGTCTGAAGTCTATCCTGAGTCACCCTCACCTCTCCAAAGCCTCATGAATCAAGTCTGTGCCACGCGGTCTGCGCTTAGCAGACTCAAACCAACTAACCAGAGAGCGACAACGCCTACCATATAAGGCCTCAAATGGGGCCATCTGGATGCTAGAATGGTAGTTATTGTTGTACGCAAACTTCCCCAAAGGCAAAAACTGGTCCTACTGACAACCTAACCCTAATACACAAGCCCGAACAATGTCTTCAAGGACCTGGATAGTATGCTCCGAATGACCATCGGTCTATGGGTATAAATTTATGCTAAGGTCAACACGAGAACCTAACTCACCCTATAAAGTCCTCCAGAAGCTCGAAGTTAACTGAGCATCTCGATCTAATATAATAAAGATCGACAAACCATGAAGGCGAACCACCTCATGAATGTAGATGTGGGCTAACCTCTCGGCATTGAAAGAAGACTGAACAAGGAGAAAGTGTGCTGATTTGGCCAATTGATCTACGATGACCCAAATACTATCAACACCTTTAGAAGTCTGAGGCAGCCCTACCACAAAATCCATAGTGATGCGATCCCACTTTAACTTCGGAATGGGTAATCTATGGAACTCGCCACGTAGTCTCAAATGCTCGGCCTTAACCTACTGACAACTCAGGAAACAAGGCACATAGTCTGCAATATTTCTCCTCATGCCGCCCCACCAGTAATAATACATCTTTGCGGTACTCGGATGAAAAGAATATCTACAATCATGGGCCTCCCAAAGTATCAACTGAATCAAACTCCCAACTCCAGGATACAAATACGATATGCTAGCCTCAAAACCTCATCTATGTCTAAGTCAACCAAACCAGTATCACCCGCTATCACTCAAACTCAAAGTGCCACCAAGTCCTCATCATCAAACTGACGGCTACATATATGATCAAGAAGACAAGACTGAACTTCCACATAGGCTAGAACACGCCTAGAATCTGAAATATCCAACCAAACCATCTGGTTAGATAAGGACTGAATGTCCAAAGCTAAAGATTGCTCCACAGCAGATAAGAAGGCTAGACTACCCATACTCTATGCCTTCCAACTCAAGGCATCCACCACCTATTCGCCTAGCCCGGATGGCAGAGAATAGAGAGTCCACAGTCCTTTAGAAGCTCAATCGAACGACGTTGCCTCGAATTAAGGTCTCTCTAGCTCATAATATACCACCGCATCTTTATAGCCTAAGATGCCTCAATGCATAAGAAATAACCCGACCCCGCTGCATCAATACATAACCCAAACTGACGCCGGATGCATCACAATAAACTGTAAAGCCTCCCTCTCAACCGAAAGGGTCAATACAGGAGCAGTGGTCAACAACTCCTTGAGCTTTCAAAAGCTCAACTAACACTCCTCAACCCACTCGAAAGGTACATCAAGATGAGTCAACCAGGTAAGAGATGTTGCAATGATGGTGAATCCCTCCACAACCTGTCTGTAGTAGCCTGCAAAACTGATGAAGCTCCAAACCTCAGTCACTGAAGTGGGCCTAGCCCAACCAAAAATAGCCTCAATCTTCACCAGATCTACCATGATGCCATCTTTGGACACCACGTGCCCAATGAATGCTACAAACTCAAGCCAAAACTCACATTTTGAGAACTTGGCATAAAGATTGTGCTTATCTCTGAATGTCTGGAGCACAATCCTCTGATGATGCTTATGATAACTCCTACTCCGTGAGTATACCAGAATTTCATGTATGAACAAAATGACAAAAAAATCAAGATAAACTCAGAACACCCGCATCATCAAGTCTATGAAGGCGGCATGGGCTTTAGTCAACCCTAAAGGCATCGATAAGGAATTCATAGTGGCCATATCTAGTTCTAGATGAGGTCTTGGGGATGTTTGTTGCCCTAATCCTCAACTGATGGTAACAAGACCTCAAATCAATCTTTGAAAACACTGCGGCACCCTGAAGCTGGTCAAATAGATCATCAATCCTAGGCATGGAGTAGAAGTTCTTCACCATCACCTTGTTCAACTTCCTATAATCAATACACATCCGCATCGTGCCATCCTTCTTCTTTACAAATAGAAAAGGTGCTCCCGAAGGAGACACACTAGGCTTGATTAATCCATTACCCAAGAGATCTTGAAGCTAAACACTAAGCTCCTTGAGCTCTACGGGAGCCATCTGATACGGCGGAATGAAAATAGGTCGAGTACCCGGCTCAAGCTCGATAGGAAAGTCAATATCACGCTCTAGGGGTAGGACAAGTAGGTCAGTAGAAAACATATCTTTAAAATCACGAATAATTGGAATGGACTCAACAGAAGGGACCTCCCTACTCACATCACACACATAAGATAAATAAGACAAACACCCATTTGCCACTAGCCTCCGAGCCTGAAAAAAAGATAACTCCAACAATTGTGGTACTAATGAACCCTGCCACACCACCGGTGGAATGCCAGGCATGGCTAAGATAATGGTCTTAGAGAAATAATCTAAAACCGTGCGATAGGGGAATAACCAGTCCATGTCCAAAATCACATCGAAATCTGTCACTCCGGGTGTCACTCCCCTAGTAAGTAAGCAAGCTCGAAACACCTGATCAACTGCTAAAAAATCACCCACGGGGGTCAACACATGCAATGACACTTCCATAGGCTCAGGATTTATACCCACACGAGAAGCATAATACACAAACAAACAGGAGTAGGTAGAGCATAGAAAAAATATGATGAGGCGGGCTAATGGCATATATAAAAAAATTGTACCTGTGATCACATCATTCGATGCCTTAGCCTCCGCCCTTGCTGGAGCTGCATAGAAATGACCATGCCCGCTTTTGCCCTGGCCTACAGTCCTACCACCTGAAGTGCCTCCCTAGGGACCTCCCTTAATACCCTGTTGTCCACCGTGATTGTTTTGACCCTGACCTCGACCTCTAGCTTGAGTTGCTGCTGGTAGAGCTGGTAAAGCTGACTGTGGGACTGGAACAATCCGTCTAGGCAAAGGGAAATCTTTAGCTTAGTGACCTAACCCCGCATATTCAAAACAACACAAAGATGATCAGCTCTCAGAAGAACGTTCACCACATCTTGAAGCAGTAGCTTAGGACCCATGACTCTGACTAGAGCCCACCTCACTCCGGCTATACCGATCACCCTCTAAACTCTGTAATGAGGGCTGAACAAGATGATTAGGCTGATCCTGGTGAAACTGTTGTCGAGCCCTATCTTGTGAATCTTTTGGCCTTGAACTGGACCCACTATAACTACCCTCATATCTATCTCTCCTGTCTCTACCCCATTGGGCCTCATAATGGAGCTGCTCAATAGTGCAGGCATGATCAACAACATCCAGAAAGAAGTGACTCACTGAGACCATAGACTGATCCTCAATCCGCAGTTGCAATCTCAATAGATGAAAAAATCATCAAACTCTCTCATCCTCAATAGGTAAAATCATGGTAGCATGGCAGGAGAGCTCATGAAACTTTGCCTTGCACTCAGACATTGTCATAAAACCCTGCTCTAATGTGGAGAACTTATCTCTGAGGTAATCTCTGATGTTGCGAGGAATGAACCTTGCCAAGAAGGCCTTAGAAAACTCAGATTAGATGATCGGAGGAGACCCATCTAGCCTAGTTTCAATAAATGTATGCCACTACTATGTGGCTGGCCTATCAAGTTGATATTTTAGTGAAGTTGGCTCATCTCGACTCTACGAGACCCAAGGTATGTAGCCTGTCACGATAAGTAGTCAGAAACTCGTGAGCATCCTTAACCACAACCTTAGAACACCTCGGAGGTGAAAGCCTCAAGAACACTCCTAGCATCATCTTTTCTTCTAGAGGCATATCTCCAGCTAAAATCACGGGCTGGGCAATCTCAGGTGGTACCTTGGCCCTGGGTGCCTCTACTGTAGGTTGATCCTACAGATCTAGTGTTGGTGCAAGTGGAGGTGTTGTACTACAGCTGGGGCCTGTTGAATGCCCCCCAGCATTGTCAAATGTTGGGCAATAGCTGCCTGAAGATCTGGTGCCACAGCCATTCCGTGTGGTGCCTGAGCTGGTCCAGGCCCCACCAGTTGCTCTAGAACATAGGCTGCTGGAGGATCCGCTACTGGCTCTAGACCCTGCTCTCTATTTACGGGGTGGTGCTGCACCCCTACCAGGCAAGGGAGGTTGAACCCTACCCTTAGCTGTTCCGTGGCACATATGAGCAATCCTATGAAAAGAGTGAAAGAAGTGAGATGCCAAGAATCCAATAACCTACACACTGCATAACAGTGATACAAAAAGAGAGTGATTCCTAAAAACACCACGTAGCATCCCAAAGATAGGATACAGACGTCTCTGCATCAATCCGTAGGAATCTACAAGGTATTAGCTATGTACAAGTGAGACCCGTGAACTAGGGCTCTAATACCAACTTGTCACGACTCGACTCCCGAGTCATGATGGAACCTACTAAAACCACCAGTAGGTAAGCCGTCACATACCTAGAATAAGAAGTAGTGAGTATAAAGGTAGAACTAAATAGAAAAATAATGTTAACAATAAGCAAAGACAAAAACGAGAAGTAAACCAAACACTATTTAAAGAGGAACCCTCCCATAACTTGGAAATCACAAGTAAACAGTTGTATAAAGAGAGAAATACAAGTCCCAAAAGTAGACCACAAGAAGTCGTCTCATGGGAAAAAGATAACCTAATATAAGTATAGAAGGAAACAGGTTGGTCGATGATGCCAAATGTCACCATCATCTCTGATATCCACAAGCTGCAAAAGAAAGCACAAACGATCATCGTTGGTAGCTGCTAATAGGACCTGCATCACGAAAATATGGAGAGTGTAGCATAAGTACCAAAACAAATGTATTCAGTGGCATCAAAGATCGACCGAGCAAGAAAGGTAAAGACAATCTGAAAAGATAGAATCTAGAAAAAAATAGAGGTCAAAGCGGATATGAAAAGAAGCACACGAGCGTACCAAAAGTAAATATAAGTACAACTAAACTAAACCTAACTACACCCCTATAATCCCAGAAAGTACACTTGTGCAACAATTTAAATATAACCCGAACGGGCCCCAAAAATCCTGACATGTACACAAAATTGCTAAGTCTAAAAAAAAGAGTAATTCATATCCGAATCCAAGAAAATTAGTCTCTAATGACCCTCCAGGTCATTTTTGAGTTAATGCATCTGTTTCGGTGTTTTGAGCATTCCTACAGTAAACCCAAGTCATTTATAACTTGCTGGCACTGACTGTTCGGTCGCCTGATCGTTCGTATGGGTTTTAGGCCCGTTTCCTTGTTTTGGAGCTTTTGAACCTTGAAAAGTTGACTTTAGTCAAAATAACGACCTCAGGTCAGAATTCTGATGGATCCATCATCTCCGAAATGGCCAAATTCGGCTAGAAGCATGGTCGGAACGAGTCCCAAGGCCTTCGGTGCGAGTTTGGGACGATTTGCGTTTTAGCCTTTGAAATTTGGCCTAAGGTTGACTTTGGTCAACATTCTTGGAAAACGCGCTCGGATGAAAATTATGTCAGCACGGTTAGTTCCGAAATGTCAATTTTGGTCGAGAACGACCCTTCGTTTGCTTCCCGAGGCTTCCGGTCTAATCCCGAGGCCAGTTGTGGAATTTGGCTAAAAAGGCATTCGGGTGTGGGACCCACTTTCAGTCAAAATGACCTCGTATGGGAATTCTGACTGTGTCATTGAGTCCGGAATATCAAATTTAGTGGGTTAGCATTGTCCGTTTGCGCCCACGGAATTCCGAACGTATTCCGAGCACCCCGTCGGAGACTTTAAAAAAATAGGAAAAGCTGAAATCTGGTGCAGCCCTTTTAGCGACCAGAGTTTGGGCTATTAACGACCAGATTTAGGGCTTTTTAGCGACCAGTTTCGTCTTTTAAAAGCCCTATTTCAGCTTTCAGCCCTCATTTTCAAGTTGCGATATCTTGAGCTATAGAGCTCCAAATTGAGTGATTCGAAGCTCTAAATTGTGTGGTTTTTCCGTGGAAACGCAGTTCTGTGATCGGAATAAGCTGGGGAAGCTTCGTTTGGGGCAATTTCTTGGTTTTAGCTGCTGCCCTCCTCTTGACTCTTCTCTTTAATGAGGGGTTTTTGATTTCTTGAGCTATAGAGCTCCGATTTAGGTGATTCAAAGTGCTGGGTGTTCGTGTGGATTGTGGGTTCGCTGTGGAGTGCTCCGAGAAGTGTGAAGATCGATGTTTTGAGGTAATTTCTTCCCAAAAGGGGCTGCCGTCTTCTTGATTTTCCCCATAAATCAAAATTTCGTTGCATGATCAAATTTCTTTCGTTCCGATCCTCAAACTGTGCCCACTTTGGGGTACAAGTTCCATATTACGTTTATACCCTTTTTACGGTGTCAAATTTGGGATTCCCATCGCGGGTCCCACAATCCCATTTTAGGCCCGATTTTGGGTCCAACTCCGAAATTTTTTAATTTCGTGTCAAAATGCTCATATTAACGTTGTGATTCTATTTTTGATAGCGTGGCAGCGTTCTGAGGCCGTACGGATGGGAAAGGCTCCGGCTACATGATTTGGAGCGGTCGGCCTACAAGTAGGCTACGACTTCCCTATCTTTAGATTGAGCATGATTTCGCATTTGTATGTTGATTTGTGCGATTTTGGGGGTAATTGGTGGTTGAGCATGCTAAATTCCTAGAAACCATCACTTAGGCTCAAATTTCAGGTACTCCGGGTTACTGAAGCATGTCTAATATAATTATTGATCCTCCGTACCTTGTGGTGCACTCTTTTTATGGCTTGTGTGTATATTTGAAAGCATGTTTGGCCTTAGTCTAGGCTTAGACTAGTGATTGCCATAGACTTGCGTATTTTAGAGCCGTTAGGCCTTGAAACCTCTCTGACGTTGCTTCAGACGGCTTAGCTCCCTGTAGACTGATATAGCAGACTTGGGTCTGATAGTCTGGGCCTTAGCCAGGAAGTAACTCCGCTCTTGGAACCTTATATCCATAATTCCTTGTCCCGTTGGTTCCGATGTATTCAAATTCTTGGTTTGGAAGCTACTCAACGATTCTGGTTGGATACGGTTCGGGCTGGAGTGATTTATTGATGGCACGCGGTTTGGGGGTACTCCCCGTGACACTCAGTTGACATCTGATCCTATTTCTAACCGACACACCTCTACTCATGGTTCAAGTCCCCAATTCAGTCCCCCGGGCGGGGTTCAAGTCCTTGCCTTTGTATATATCGCGGTGGTTCAAGTCCACCGCCACTTTTAGCCTCAGTTCAAGTCCTTGGTCATATTTTATGTGGTTCAAGTCCACGATTATCCTTAATCTTGGTTCAAGTCCTTGATCCTTCAACTTTATTCGATTCAAGTCCTTATTTCCCTATTAGCTCTGGGTAAGCTTCGGGCACATGGATTAGTTCGGTTCAAGTCCGGAAAGTTGTGGTAATCTTGGAAACTTCATCGGATCCTCTTAATTTATTTCAACTCTCCCTTCTTTGCACCTGTCGGGCTTATGGGAGTCCGTTCGGGTTTTACTTTCATATTGTGCATGAGCGTACCCGCCGGGTTTATGGGAGCCCGATCGGATTTAGTTAGCTACTTTCCTTCTCTTTGTGTGTGAGTACGCTCGTGTACATACCTATTAGATGTTCCCTATAGCTTATTTCTGTTAGTATGTTAGATTCTCTCCTTTCATATTAGTTTTGCTTTTTTTGCTCAGTCAGCCTATGATGCCTACTGGGTACTTGTTGTTTTAGTACTCCTACTGCACTCTGTAACTATTTTTGTGATGCAGGTTCGAGCACAAACTATCAGCGTTGATTCGAGCCAACTGCAGTCATATTAGGAGGCGAGGGTGAGCACATAGCGTCCTGGATTTGCCCGTCTCTTTCTGAATATTTATATATTGACTTGTCTTTTGCTTTTTGAGATAGTCTTGTTTCTTTGGTCCACCTTTGGGACTCGTACTCATTTTGTTAGTAGCTCTGTACATGTGACTTCCAAGTTCTAGGAGAGATCTTTTATTTGTATATAGTTTTGGCTTGCTTCCGCCCTTCCATTTGTGATTCATGTTGTTATTATTATTGTGTTGTTGGGTTTAATTTTCTACCCTCAATCCCATTACTAGTTGTTCTGGGATACGGGTTGGCTTGCCTACTGATGGGTTATAGTAGGCACCATCATGACTCGAGGAATTGGGTTGTGAAAAGTTGGTATCAGAGCCACAGGTTCACCGGTCTCACTTGTACAAAGCTAACGTCTAGTAGAGTCCTGTGGATCACTGCGGAGACGTCTGTGACTTATCCTCGGGAAGCTACAGGATGTCGTTAGGAAGATTCCCTGTTTTGTATCATTTTCGTGCATCGTATGTCTAAATTGGTTTCATGGAATCTCATTTGTTTCACTCTTTCACAGGATGGCTGACACGCGCGTCGGAGAGCCCGGGGGAGATGCACCCGGGCCCGCGGATAGAGCCCCAGCTAGGGGTAGAGGCCGACCTAGAAGTCGAGGCAGGGCTGCAACACCAGCCCGAGAAAGAGAGAGGACTCCAGATTCAGAGGCGGAGCCTCAAGTAGATCATGTTCCTCCTCAGCTGGTGGGACCGGGACACTCCCAGCCACCACCCGCACCAGCCGCCGCTCCTGACCTACAGGCAATGCTCGCCCAGATTTTAGTTCCCATAGGGGGTATACAACAGCAGGCTCCAGCCCCAGCTCCAGCACAAACTCCAGTTCCGGCACTTCAGGGTCAGCCTGCCCTAGCGGCTCCAGAGGTTTAGCAGCCACCGGCACCAGCCGCCGCCCAGCCGAATGTTTTAGATGGGGTCATGCCACTACGAGAGCAGAAGATGCTCGGGGTGTTTCTAAGATTGTCACCGCCGAGGTTTTCTAGGGCTGTTGGAGATGATGCCCATGAGTTCCTTACTACTTGCTGGGAGAGGCTACATACTTTGGGTCTGGTAGAGGCGAGAGGGGCCGACTTCAGTGCTTATCAGTTATGGGCCTGCCAGACAGTGGTGGTGTTCCTACTTGGAGACCAGGCCAGCTGGGTCCCCACGGGTATCTTGGGCAGAGTTTGGCATTCTTGGCTCGGTTTATCCCGTGAAGCATCAAAGATCGGCTTCGTGATGAATTTTCGAGGTTGGAGCAGGGCTCCATGACTGTGTCTGAGTATGGGCCAGATTCCACGAGCTGTCCCGTCATGCTACTATGATCTTACCGATGGAGGAGGAGAGGGTTCGGTGTTTTGTTAGAGGATTGAGGCTGCAGCTGCTCATAGAGACTCAGTACATGGTTTCAACGGGCCGTTCCTTTCTTGATGTTGTGGACCACGCTGGCACACTTGAGCAGCTCCATCGCGAGGCCCAAGGGGGCAATGGCAAGAGGCCCAGACATGATGATAGTCACAGTGGGCCCCGTTCCAGGCCTAGAGACTCACATGACAGGCCTCACCAGAGGTTCCAGCAGGGTTAGTCCAGTTACCCGTTCCAGGCATCGCTTCATGCTACAGAGGGTGACCAGCACCGTCAGGGTGGCTCTAGTGCCGGTCTGAGTCAGGGTCGAGGTGGTACTCAGTCGGGTTCTTCAGGCCGGGGTGGCCGGCCTCCAGTTTCTAGCAGACCACCACAGGGTTGTTATGATTGCGGGGAGCTCGATCATTGGTCCAGAGAGTGTCCTCTCTGTAGGTCAGCCGCACAAGCTCCAAAGCCAGCTAGACCCGCAACAGCAACAACACGTCCAGCTAGAGGAGGTCAGGATCAGGATCACCGGGGTAGTCATCAGGGTGTACGGGGAGGTCCCCGGGGAGGCAGGACAGGTGAAAGAGTTGATGCACAGGGTAGAGGTGCCCAGGGTCATTTTTATGCAGCTCCAGCTATAGTAGAGGCCGAGGGTTCGAAAGATGTGATTACAGGTATGATACTTTTATTTAATCAACCCACTTTATCTTTATTTGATCCAGGCTCCACTTATTCTTATGTGTTTATTTTTTGCGCTCCTCGATTGAGTATGAGCCCTGATCCCTTAGTAGTGTCGTTACGTGTTTCTACCCCAGTAGGTGATTCTTTAGTAGTGGATCAGATATTTAGATCTTGTTTGGTGACTATTCAGGGATGAGACACTCGGGCTGATCTTATTTTACTTGATATGTTGGATTTCGACATGATTCTGGCATGGACTGCTTATCCCCTCACCGAGCGGTTTTGGATTGCTATGCCAAGACCGTTACCTTAGCCATGCCTGGTATTCCGTCGGTGGTGTGGCAGGGTTCTTGTAGTCGCATGCCGGTTGGGGTGATTTCTTGCATTCCGGCTCGGAGGTTAGTGGCTAGAGGATGTTTGGCTTACTTGGCTTATGTTAGAGATGTTAGTAGGGAAGGGCCTACGGTTGATTCAGTGCCTGTATTTTGAGAGTTTGCTGATGTTTTTCCTGCGGAGCTGCCTGGCCTACCCCAGATCTTGATATTGATTTCGCCATTGACTTGGAGCCGGGTACTCGTCCTATTTCTATCTCACCGTACCATATGGCCCCCACAGAGCTCAACGAGCTCATTGTTCAGCTTCAGGATCTCTTGGGTAAGGGATTCATTCGGCCTAGTGTATCACCTTGGGTGCCCCAGTACTGTTTGTGAAGAAGAAGGAGGGTACTATGAGGAGGTGTATTGATTACAGGTAGCTGAACAAGGTGACGGTGAAGAACCGTTACCCCATGCCTCGCATTGATAACCTATTTGACCAGCTTCAGGGTGCCGAGGTGTTTTCTAAGATCAATTTGAGATCTGGTTAACACCGGTTGAGGATTAGGGCAACGGACATCCTTAAGACCGCATTTAGGACTCGTTACGACCATTATGAGTTCCTAGTGATGTCTTTTGGGATGACTAATGCCCCTGCTGCCTTCATGGACTTGATGACTCATGTATTCAGGTTGTACCTTGACTCATTTGTTATAGTCTTCATCGATGATATATTGGTATACTCGTGGAGCTGAAGTGAGCATGAGCAGCATTTTGAGGATAGTGCTCCAGACTTTGAGAGATTATCGGCTTTATGCCAAGTTCTCAAAGTGCGAGTTTTGGCTTGAGTCTGTAGCATTCTTGGGGCACGTGGTGTCCAAGGATTGCATTATGTTGGATCCGGCGAAGATTGAGGCTATCCGTGACTGGGCCAGGCCCACCTCTGTGACTGAGATTCGTAGCTTAGTCGGATTGGCAGGGTACTACAGGCATTTTGTTGAGGGCTTTTCTACTATAGCGGAACCTTTGACTCGGTTGACTCGCCAGGATGTTCCCTTTAAGTGGTCGGAGGAGTGTGAGAGGAGCTTTTTGAGGCTCAAAGAGTTGCTTACCACCGCTCCTATATTGACTCTTCCAGTTGAGGGCTAAGAATTCTCGGCTTATTATGACGCATCCGCCGTTGGCTTGGGTTTTGTTTTGATGCAGCAGGGCTAGGTTATTGCTTATGCGTCGAGGCAGCTTAAGATGCATGAGCGCAACTACCCCACTCATGACTTAGAGTTGGCGGCGGTAGTTTTTGCGCTTAAGATTTGGAGGCACTACATATATGGAGTGCGTTGTGAGAGCTACACTGACCACCGGAGCCTTCAGTAAATTATGAGCCAGAGAGATCTTAATTCTAGGCAGCGCCGTTGGATTGAGCTCCTGAAGGACTATGACCTCTCTATTCCCTACCATCCAGGTAAGGCGAATGTAGTGGCGGATGCCTTGAGCCGGAAGGCAGTGAGTATGGGTAGTCTAGCCTTCCTTTCTATTTCGGAGCGGCCTTTGGCTTTGGACATCCAGTCCTTAGCCATCCAGATGATCCGACTTGATCCTTCGGATTCCAGACGGGTTTTAGCTCATGTGGGGGTTCAGTCATCTTTGTTAGATCGGATCTGTGGGCGACAGTTCAATGTTGAGTCTTTGGTGGCACTCAAAGATAGAGTATTGGCAGGCGATGCTGGGCCGGCTACTTTAGATTCAGATGGGGTGTTGAGGTTTACCGGCCGATTGTGTTGTCCGAGAGTTGGGGTTTGATTCAGTTGATCCTTAGCGAGGCCCATGATTCCAGATATTCCATCCATCCAGGCACCGCTAAGATATATCGTGACTTGAGACATCATTACTGGTGGAGCGATATGAGGAGAGATATCTCAGACTATTTGTCCCGTTGCCTGTGTTGCCAGCAGGTGAAGGCCGAGTATTTGAGGCCTGGTGGTGAGTTTCAGAGATTACCCATTCCGGAGTGGAAGTGGGAGCGTATCACCATGGACTTCGTTGTGGGTTTGCCTAGGACTTCCAGAGGTGTTGACAGCATTTGGGTCATCGTGGATCGATTGACCAAGTCAGCACACTTCCTCCCCGTTCATACTTCCTTCAGTGCCGAGAGATTGGCTCGTATCTAGGAGGCCTTAGATCATGTGAGGGTGATTCAGGATAGTCTCTGGACAGCTCAAAGTAGACACTAGAGTTACGCGGATCATAGGCGTCGGCCATTGAGATTTGCTCTTTGTGATAGAGTATTCCTTCGAGTATCGCCCATGAAGGGCGTGATGAGATTTGGGAGGCGGGGCAAGCTTAGCCCCAGATATATCGGGCCTTTTGAAATTATGAGGATAGTTGGTGAGGTTGCTTATGAGTTAGCTTTTCCTCCAGCATTCTCAGCTATCCATCCGGTATTCCATGTTTCGATGATGCGTCGGTATGTTCCTGACGAGTCCCATGTCCTCCAGTATGATGCGGTTGAGTTAGATGATCGTCTGACCTATATTGAGGAGCCAGTTACCATCTTAGACAGAGCTGTGAGGCAGTTGCGATCCAGAGCCATTCCTGTGGTTAAAGTCCGTTGGAGGCACCAGCCAGTCGAGGAGGCCACTTGGGAGACCGAGCGGGAGCAGTTCCCCGACTTATTTGAGACTTCAGGTACTTCTTGACTTTTACTTTTGTGGAAGAAATTTTTTTAAGTAGTGGATGTTGTAATGACCCTCCAGGTCATTTTTGAGTTAATACATCCATTTCGGCGTTTAGAGCGTTCCTATAGAGACCCCAAGTCATTTATGACTTGCTGGAACTGACTGTTCGGTCGCCTGGTCGTTCGTTTGGATTTTAGGCCCGTTTCCCTGTTTTGGAGCTTTTGAACCTTGAAAAGTTGACTTTAGTCAAAATATCAGGTTAACGACCTCAGGTTGGAATTCTGACGGTTCCATCAGCTCTGGAATGGTTAAATTAGGCTAGAAGAATGGTCGGAACGAGTCCCGTGGTGGTGTGAGTTTGGGACCATTTGGCGTTTTAGTCTTTGAAATTTGGCTTAAGGTTGACTTTGGTCAACATTCTTAGAAAACGCGCTCGGATGAAAATTCCGGCAACGCGGTTAGTTCCAGAATGTCAAGTTTGGTCTAGAACAACCCTTCGTTCGCTTCCCGAGGTTTCTGGTCTAATCCCGAGGCCCGTTTTGGAATTTGGCTAAAATTGACATTTGGGTGTGGGACCCACTTTCAGTCAAAATGACCTCGTATGGGAATTACGACTACTCCATTGAGTCTGGAACGTCGAATTTAGTGTGGTAGCATAGTCCATTTGCGCGCACGGGATTCCGAATGAATTCCGAGCACCCCGTCGGAGACTTTAAAAAAATAGGAAAGGCTGAAATCTGGTGCTGCCATTTTAGCGACCATATATTGGGCTTTTAACGACCAGAGTTTTTGTTTTTTAGCGACTAGATTCGTCTTTTAAAAGCCCTATTTCAGTTTTCAGCCCTCATTTTCAAGTTCCGATATCTTGAGCTATAGAGCTCCAAATTGAGTGTTTCAAAGCTCTAAATTGTGTGGTTTTTCCGTGGGAAAGCAGTGGTGTAATTGGAATTTTCTGGCGAAGCTTCGTTTGAGGCGTTTTCTTGGTTTTAGCTGCTGCCCTCCTCTTGACTCTTCTCTTTAATGGGGGTTTTTGATTTCTTGAGCAATAGAGCTCCGATTTAGGTGATTCAAAGTGTTGGGTGTTCGTGTGGGTAGTGGGTTCGTTGTGGAGTGCTCGGATAAGTGTGAAGTCCGACGTTTTGAGGTAATTTCTTCCCCAAAAGGGGCTGCCCTCTTCTTGATTTTCCCTATAAATTGAATTTTCGTTGCAGGATCAAATTTTTTTCGTTCCGATCCTACTAAGTATAAAAATTAAGAATGATTAATGGTTATCCTATTTAGCTAGCTCGATGAAGGAAAACACATCATCTCATAGAAATCTGCAAATGTTTGATAGTAATTTTGATGTTTTGGTTTTGTATTTACATGATACATGTGCCGAGGGTATATTGGAAACAACCTCTCTACCTCTCAAGTAGCGGTAAAGTCTCTGTACACACTACTGTCCACAAACCCTATGTGTGGGACTACACTAGGTATGTTGTTGTAGTAACTATTACACCTTTTTTTAGAAATCAAATTTAAATGGAAAGATTGATTATTAAAGATCGAATAAGTTAAAAGATTGAACAATATTGTCACTTTGTCAAGATGAAATTTGTGAATTACTTTTCTTATGTTTTATAGGAACAAATTATATTACAATATCTCCTCTCAAATTCATCATTGTCCATTTAAACCCTAGCTATTTGAGAAAACCTAATTATATTTAAAATCATATACCCTTGAATATATTAATCTTGAAATAAGAAACATTTTCAAAATTAAGAATGTGATTTTTTTAAAGATTGAGTTTAAAACACTTGTTCATTATATAAAGCTTTGTTGATGTTGAAACTTAAAATTACTTAATGATGTTAGTTATTCTTTAATCTTTTGGAATATCTTTTAGGGTCTAGAAAAATATCCTTTATTATGTTCTTTTACTTCTAAGTATTATCTTGTAATAGACACAAGTACTTGCACATAACATCAAAAGCTAAATTTATGCTTGCTTGTTAATTTTACATTGTTATCTATTACAATCTTTCCTTAACTTTTTATACAGCCTATGTGTGGGAATATCATGAGAGAAAAGATTAGAAATGAAGTTATTCAGAAAAAGGCGAGAGTGGACCCCGTGAAGGACAAGATACGGAAGTTAAGTTGAGATGGATCAGTCATGTAAATAGAAGATGTGTAGATGCCCCGGTTATGAGGTGTGAAAGGCTGGCCGTAGTAGAATTGAGGATGAGTAGAGGTAGGCCTAAGAATTATTGGGGGTGATGTGACTAGGCATAATGTTGTTTACTGTGATGCGTCCAGAGTTGGACATGGTTTTGTATTGATGCAGAATGGTAAGGTTATAACCTACGCCTCCAGACAGCTTAAGATTCACAAAAAGAACTATCAGACTCATAATCTCGAGTTGGCGGCAGTAGTTTTTGCCCTCAAGATATGGCGTCACTATCTCTATGGCGTTCACATGGATGTGTTCCCCGACCACAAGAGTCTCTTGTATGTTTTCAATTAGAAGGAGCTAAATCTTCGACAAAGGAGGTGGCTAGAACTACTCAAAGATTATGATATGAGTATTCCATACCATTATGGTAAGGCTAATGTTGTTGATGATGACTTGAGCAGGTTGTCCATGGGATGTACTGCTTATGTCGAGGAAGGCAAGAAAGAGTTGGTTAAGGAAGTTCACAAACTTGTACATTTGGGAGTCAGTTTATTAGCATCCAGTGAAGTTGGAGTAGTCGTAATGAATGGGGTCGAATCCTCATTAGTGTAAGAAGTGAAGGAGAAATATGAAAAGGATCCTATTTTACTTGAGTTGAAGGCAAATGTGCATAAGCATAAAGTGATGGTCTTTTGCACAAGAGGGAGATGGTGTGTTGATGTGTCAAGGTAAACTGTGTGCTCCAAATGTGATTGAACTCCCAGATAGAATCATGGAAGAAGCCCATAGCTCTCGATATTCGATTCATCCAGGTGCCACTAAGATGTACCATTACATGAGAGATGTTTATTGGTGGAGTGGCATGAAGAGGTGCATTGCAGAGTTTGTTGCTAAGTGCCCAAATTGCCACAAGTCAATTCTGAGCATCAAAGGCCATGTGGTGTAGCTTAGAATATTCCCCTTCCTGAATGGAAGTGGGAGATGATTAATATAAATTTAATTACTGGTTTACCACGATCTCACAGCCAGCATGATTCCATGTGGGTGATTCTGGATCAGATGACAAAATGAGCCCACTTCTTACCATTAAAGACTACCAATATAGCATAAGAGTATGAAAAATTGTACATTCGTGAGATAGTTCGACTGCACGGAGTTACCTTTTCCATAATTTTAGATAGACACAATTTTGGATGTCGTTTCAGAAAGGTTTGGGTTCAAAGGTGAACCTTAGTACCGCTTTTCATCCTCAGACCGATGGTCAAGCAGAGCGCACGACTCAGACCTTAGAAGACATGTTGAGATCTTGTGTTTTGGATTTCAAAGGTATTGGGATTACCACTTGCCTCTTATTGAGTTTGCGTACAATAATAGTTATCATTCCAACATTCAAATGGCTCTGTATGAGGCTCTATATGGGCGAAGGTGTAGACCTCTTATTGGCGGGTTAGAGATTGGTGAAGCTAAGTTTATAGGACTAGATTTGGTTCATCAAACCATGGAGAAGGTGAAGACAATTCAGCAGAGGTTGAAAACAGCGCAGAGTCGTCACAAATCCTATACTCATGTTAGAAGAAGAGATTTGGAGTTTGAGGTTGATGATTGGGTGTATCTGAAAGTTTTACTCATGAAGGGAGTTATGAGGTTTGGTAAGAAAGGAAAGTTCAGTCCACAATACATTGGTCCTTACAGGATATCCAAGAGGGTTGCTAATGTAGCTTATGAGTTGGAGCTACCATCCGAGTTAGCAACAGTTCATCCAGTGTTACATATTTCTATGCTAAAGAAGTGCTTGGGTGATCATACACTTATTGTGCCTACTGAGAGTATTGGAGTAAAGGACAGCCTGTCCTATGAGGAGATTCTAGTTCAGATCCTTGATTGTCAGGTTCGCAAGTTGAGAACTATAGAGGTTGCATTAGTCAAAGTCTTGTGGAGGAACCAATTTGTTGAGAAAGCTACTTGGGAGACTGAGGAGGATATGAAGAAGAGATACCCTCTCTTCTTTTCCTCGGAGTCCATTCCAGACCAAGGTACTAACTCCTTGTAAAGTACTCTTTAAATTGATATGTTGAAGTTTATGCTATTTTCTTGTTTTGTGCTTTGGGTTGGGTTGTTAGACACTTTCCCACCCCTTTCATGCTTAGTTTGGTATCATTTGAGGACGAACGTTCCCAATGGAGAGATATTGTAACACTTCGGACTTCGAGAAATTTCTTAAAAGGGCAAACATGCAAATTCACGAACCCAAAATGGACCATGGACCCTTCACGAGACCTTAGATGGACTGTTTAGGAGACCACAACCCGTCTTGGGAATCGTGAAAGACTTCCCAAGGCACACAAGGTGAAGGTCACCTAGACGAGCCACTAAACGTCCCACGGTGACTTCTATAGTATGTTTAGTAGTCCGTACAAGTAATCCATCAGATTCTGAGTTTTTGGTCAACTTCAAACGATCATATCTCTCAACACAAAATGAAATAGGTGGCTCATTACCTATAAAATTAAAGGTCTTTGAGTCAACTTTCCAACGCCACCAAGTTTTCTTAATTTCAACCCCAAAGTAAAATGTTATGCCCATTTTAGTGAAGCCCTGTCGGGCAGGGCAACATGACAACCCACTAGACGGGCCGTGAGGCTTTAAATGGCTGGTGCAGTAGATGGCCTGTGAGACTGGCCTTTTTGGGCATCGTTTCAGTTTTAAAATTTGGGGTCGTTTTGGTCTTTTTCCTTATGCCTTTGGTACTTAAACTACGTAGTTTTAACCCTATTCTAAGCCTAAACTACGCCGTTTTACAACAAATTAAGGGCTTACAAAGTGTTAATCAACTCTTTTACATTCATTAACACTTCAAGACATTAGAGCAAGGTTCCAAGAGGAGAAAATCTAGGGTTCAAGCGTTCTTCAAGTTTCTTAGATTTGCCAAAGAACTTTGTTCTTCCAGGTATGTAAGGCTATCATAGTGTTTGACTAGTTCGTCCTCACGCCCTACATCTACTTTCAATTTAGTAAAAGAGTAATGTAGGGTTCAATCCTTAGATTTTAGTAATCTTCAAATGAGTTGATATTGAGTTCTGAATTCTTGAGTTGTTGATTATTGAATTCCTATTCCTAATCATTGAATTGTCATACAATGTGAATTGTGATTATTGAGTTGATTGTTCATGACTATATTTCAGCATGAACCCTATTTTGAGTATTCAGAGAATTCTTATTGAGAATCTTTTAAACAAAATATTTTTGTTTAAACTGAGATTTGAGGAAGTAAAAAACAGTTTGAGAAAGAGTATAAGGGAACTAAGTATTTCCCAAATGTTTCATTTTTACATGAAGAAAAAGAGTAGACTTTTCGATAAAATTTAAAAGTGTTTTCATAAAGATTATGTACAGAGCAGTTACCTCTTAAAGAGGCCCATTTTTGAGTAATTATCTAAGCCCTAATTGTAATTTTACATTAAGTAAAGAGAAACCTTGTTTTCTAAATGATCAATGTGTTTCAAAGACAGTTCAGAGCAGTTACCTCTTTTAAGAGGATAGGTTGAGCAATTATCTCAAATCCGAGAAAAAATAATGTTTTTATACATTTGAGCAGCAATATATATTATTCGGAGTTGTATTGAGCACCGATATGGGGGAGAGTATAGACAACTTACAGCCCCCATAACCCATGTATTGCCCACATGGATACATGATCATACTTTTTAGATGAATCCTTAGTGCCTTTGGGCAGGGCTTAGTGGATCTACTTAGTTGTGGTGTTTTATTTTCCGAAACGATATAGGACAGTTATGGCAGCGTGGGCAAGATGTTGTATCATGACTTAGCTCATAATGATGGTTGTCGGTTGGAAAATCTCCTAATAGAGTTAAAGTGTATTTTTATATATCACTCATTATGTTAAAGTTCATAGAATGAGAAAGTATTTTGTAAAGTTAAATTGATTCATTCCTTTAATTCTTTACATTCAGTTAGGTTTATGTTATACTTATTGCAGTCCTTTATTTCAGTTATTTTGCCTCAGCTATATTACATACTTGTACATTCAAATGTATTGATGTCATTTGACCTACATATTTTATGATGCAGAAACATGTGTTCAGGATCATCAACAAACGCTTAATTGAGATCATTTGACACTCCAGTTAGCTTATGTGAGCTTCTTTGCATTCCAGAGGATTTTCCTTTTTCCTTTCAGCTTAGTCCTTTTAGGGTGTTGTGGGTCTTGTCCCAACACCCATATTGAACTATAGAGGCTTCATAGATAGTTTGAGTTGAAGAGTCTCTCATTATTTTCCCTTATTTTGAGATGTTTTGAAAAGTGTTATTATTATTGCAATTAAGTATTTTCAGACAGTTTGAGTTAAGTATTGGCATGAGTTTGAATGTTCTAAATTATATTTCTAAGCTTGTTATCACTTGAGTAAATCTTCTGCTAAGTAGTTAGCCAGGACAAGGGTTCGCTTGGGGGACCAGAAATGGTTCTCGAGTGCCAGCCATGTCCAGGGTGTAGGCTGGGGGCGTGACAAAATCCATATGGCATGTCACTTATATATGATTGGCCGAAGGGAATTCTGTTCCTATCACAACTCCTTTATTCTAAAACTATAAATAGGGGTCCTCATAATTAAGAAAATGAACCAATAATATTAACAAGAAGCGAGACAAAGCTCAGGGATCTAAAGCCGCAACTTTCTCCACAAACTACAAGTTCAAGAATTCAAGTATTCAAATTCAAGAACAAGATTCAAGAACAAGCTCGAAGCCCTTGAATTCAAGAAAAAGTAAAGATCAAGATAAAGTTCAAGTTCAAGTTTATCAAAGATTCAAGAACAAGCTCCAAAGCCCTTGAATTGAAAATGAAGTTCAAGATCAAGATCATCAAATTCAAGTCCATATCAAGTTCATAAAATCCATAAATCAAGATCAAGACTACAAGATTCAATTTCAAGCTCGAAGCCCTTGAATTCTACTGAAATTCAGGATCAAGATAAAGTTCAAGTTTATCGAAGATTCAAGAACAAACTCCAAAGTCCTTGAATCCAAGATCAAGATCATCAACTTCAAGTCCATATGATGTTCATAAAATCTACAAATCAGGATCAAGACTACAAGATTCAACATCAAGCTCGAAGCCCTTGAGTTCAAGTATAAAGTCAAGATCAAGTTCAACTTCAAATTCATCAAATATTGAAGAACAAGCTTCAAAGGCCCTTGAATCTAAGATTAAGTCCAAGAACAAGAACAAAATTCAAGATCAAGCTTAAAAGCTCTTGAATTATTTTTGAAAAGACGAAACAGAGGAATAATAGAGATTGTAACACTCGCACTTTGAAATCAATAAATACGATTATTTTGATATTTTTCTGTTCTAGATTATTGTTTTCTTGACGCGAATTTTATCGTTTACAAATTCTGGCATACCTAGTGCCAAAATTTTTACACAATAAAATTCACGTCGGGTTCACCAAATTTGTTTGCAACAAATTTTAAACATATGGAAAATAAATCAACCATAAATAAAATTTGAAGAAACAAGAATATTTTATTAGTGTCAGAATTTTTACACAGTAAAATTCACGTCGGGTTCACCAAATTTTTTTGCAACAAATTTTAAACATATGGAAAATAAATCAACCATAAATAAAATCTGAAGAAACAAGAATATTTTATTGATAAATCAATATGGGTATAATTTTGTTCCTCCCTTGATTCTACTATTCTAAGATTTATCCATGATTTGAGGGCCGTTAGTGGCATATTTCTTGAACTAGGATAATTTGGGGTTGACCTCATTAAGAATATTTTATGAATTTACAAAATATTTGAGATTCCTTTTAAAGAAAATATAGTACACTTTATTTAGCATGAACTAGGGTTTAGGGTTGAGTAGCAACTCGAATTGAATATGTCCTCTAGAGTCCACAAAATTTCAATGTCAACAGCGTTCTTCAATTTTTTCTTCAAATTATATTTTTTCTTTTACCCAATATATCAAAAACATAATCTATATGTAAACACAAGTCCATCGATAACCATACACAATATAAAAAATTTGGGTCAATTTCAAGTGAAGAGTAAACCCTGGAGACCAGATTACAAAACTAGAATATTCTTTCAAAATTAACTTACCCATATGACAAAGAACTAAAATCTTAAATAGAGTATGACTGACCCTCCATTCACCAAATCGATTAAAAAATTCTTCAGCAAAAAAATCCTTCTTTCAAATCCACAAACAATGATTTAATCCTAAAATCCACGATAAGATGGGGAGGAAATACATATGAAATGATTAGCACTTACCTTCTTTCAATTAAAAAGAAATACCACCAAAAATTGTCTCAACTAAAAGTCCAAAAATGGTGGAAATGCGTGAAAGAAAAATGAAAATCATTGTTTAGTTGTTGAACCACGTTTGTCGTAATCACGCTCCTTTAGCACGATTGCATGAGACAACAACCTCAGTTACCTCCCTCTTTTGAAATTGTGCACCCCCTCCCCGTGTCAATTACAATAACCACGAGGCTTTCCTCTTGTCCGATTACACTTGGACTTGCACAAAATATCATACATTTCAATTGTGCTCTAAATCAATAATGCAAATTGATCATAAAACATGTTCCGAACCTGTTGGAATAATCAATTCACCATTTCAAGATTGTCTCGATCAAATATTGATTGTGCTCAACTTCAATTTTAAGAAACCTAATATTTCCATCCATGAGTTTAAATCATTCTTGGGTGCTTCAAACCCTTGCGAACTATCTATCAAAGTAACAAATCACCCTTTGGACCTAGTGGAATTGTCAGAATCTGAAAATTACTTTGTTAACTCTATATGTTGACTTTAGTCAAACTTCCTTAGTTCCAAACTTCAAAAATTGAAAATTTTCTCTGACACACATTCAATCACTCTGGGAATCCTGTTACCCATCCCCGCATGTCACAAACAACAAACTAAGGCTATGCAAAGGGTCAAATTTGAGAAAATAAGCACAAAAAAAAAACATAAAATGACACTGAGGATTGATAGAATTACATTATAATTAATGTGTTAATTACAATGAATATCTAAAGTTAATATATATATAATCATTGTTTTGTAGAAAATTATGGTACCTAATCAAACTCAATGTAGCTAACAACATATGTACTACTATAGTTTGCAATCTGTAAGGTAGAAAGATAATCATTTCTCCCTAGCATCTTGTCCATACGTTTAGAATCAATTTAGATACGAAGGGAGCTTTGTATTTATTAATAGATCCATTAGGATTAAGTTTTATTTTAAAAATTCATTTACAGCCACGTGGTAAATCAGTAAAAATTCATGTTTTACTTTTCATGATAGAATCAATTTCTATTTTTATTAGCTCTTTCCAATATTCAGCATCATAAGAAGATATAGCTTCAAAAGAATTTGATGGTTCATTATCGACAAGAAAAGTTTGAAAATCATTTCCATAAGAAGAATAATCTTTTCTAGGCCTTTTGCTCCTTCGTAGTTCCTCATTATAGGTTATCTCATTATTTCTTTCAACTGGTGCACAAAATTGTTTATTAGACAATGGAAAAACATGTTTAAAAAATTCAGCATTCTTTGTCTCAATAATAGTATTGCAATCAACTAATCACTTTTCATAACAAGAAATCGATATGCAGCACTATGTTCAACTTAGCCAATACGCATGCAATCAACAGTCTTAGAAACTATTTTCCTCTTATTAGGTTCAAGTAAAAGAGCTTTAACAAGATACCCCACACTTTTAAACAATTCTTGTAATTCATAAGGAGTTTTGCCAGTTCTTTTATGAGGAATCCTATTTTGTAAGTGATATGCATATAATATCGTTTCAACCCACAAATTATCATGAACATAAGAACTAATTAACAATCACCATTTCCTTTAAAGTTCTATTTTTCCTTTCAGCTACTCCATTAGACTCAGGTTAATAAGGCGGGGTTGATTAAGGAATGATTCCTTCTTTTCATAGAAAGCATTCAAAGATACATTTTCTCCACCTCTATCAAATCTAATTCTCTTAATTATTCTACTAAGTTGATTTTCAACCTCAAATTTATAAGATATGAAATCATCAAATGCATCATATTTATTTTTAAGCAAATAGAACATAGTAAATCTGAAAAAAAAATCATCAACAAACGTCACATAACTCGTTCAACAGAAGTAACGCTAAAGTTATTCAATCAAATACCTGTAAGTTTTTATTGAAGAGATTTTTGATTTTAGAACTTTTGAATAGGTTATTGAGAAGTCTGTCTAATTGTTTTCTCATACTACCAGTGATGTAGAACATTTTGCGATCAAGAAAATGCATGCGCTTTACACGGTGGGTGGCTTTGTAGAGATAATTGACTCGTTGATGGACATAATAAAGTTCATTGCAAACGAGTCCTCAGTGGAGCTTTTCTATGTTCAATAGCATACCCACACTGCTGTGCCAAACCTTATCAATCTCACTAGTAAAATTGAGGGAAAATCTCGTCAAGTGACTTTGCACACAACAGATTCAGAGGATTCTATCGTCATGGTCAGGTCAATAAAAGAGTGTGGCTTCTCAATTGCTACGAAATGATTAAAGATGGGAGACGTTCTCTAGCTGTTGTGTCCGAGAAGCATATGATAAATGGATTTATAAGAAGACCAAGTTCAAATTTTCATGTAGGGAGAACTATCTCATGGAATCCTGCTACTTTGGGTCGAAAAACAGGTCCAGAACAAGATGGTGAGGGGAATGCTGATTATATTTAAAATGTTTTCATAGAATCTAGTAGCTTCTAATGGCCTCAGATGGAGTTCATAGAATCTAAACCATCCAAGAATGATGAGCCATCTGTGACCTGTTCTAATGATGCGACGTTAGCAGTAGATGCCAGCTCTTGCACCAGAGGTCAAGAACGATGAAACGTTGCTTTTGTCGATCAAAACTTATGATGTGCCAGACAACTTCTGGTGCACACAGATAATTTGAGAAAGAGGGAGTAATTTTATAGTATAACGATTTTCCTTCTACTAGACTTGTTAACAAGAGAAAATTGTTTGCCTTCCAAATTTGAATCTTTTAGGACTATATTACGGAGGCAAAACAAAGACTGCAGCCTCAATAGTTACTCACCCAATGAACAATATAATGAAAGCTACATTTCCTGACTTTTATACATTTTTATAAAGCAAACACAGTGTACATTAATCTAGGTAGAACAGCTAGTAAAGGAACCTTACGCGACTAGGCAACTCTCTTCACTTTCAGGGAGCACCATGCCTAGCCTCATTATAGGCTTCTACGTAAGGAACCTCAACTCTCTTCACTGTCAGGTAGCACAATGTCTAACATCATCATAGGCTTATACTTATGGAACCTTACCCGACTAGGCAACTCTCTTCACTTTCAGGGAGCACAATGTCAAGCTTCATCATAGGCTTATACTTGTGAGGTATTTGAGCACCAGCCTGCATACAGACTTCAACCACAGCTGGAACCTCTTCAGTGCACTCTTCAATGGGAGTCCTTTTAGATCTTGAACATGCCACACATAATTAGGGGGAAATACCTCATTCACTGTCAACTTGGACACAAAGTTCTACAAAGATATACGTTATGCAGTTAATGCTTGTATTGTGCACATTTTAAAGAGCCAAAAAGTTCTCCCTCATCTTGAGCAGCTGAGCAGAATGTTCAAGCCCTATATGGAAGCAACCAAACAACAGATTGAAGCTTTTATGATCCGAGAAATGCTTGGATATAGACAAATAAAATCTGAACCTGCACAAATACTTGGCCTAAAGCAACTGCTCGAGTACATTGGAGACAAAAAGATCTCAAATCAGTTAGTAATGTTGATCATGAAGTATTGCAACACATTCTATTCAATGCAGAACAGATCAGCAACAACATACCCAATATAACTCCACAAGTGGAGTCTGGAGAGGGTAGAGTGTACGCAAACCTTACCCCTACCTCATAGAGATAGAGAGGTTGTTTCCTATATATACTCGGCTTAAGTAAAGCATAAATAGCAATGTGTTGCAAGAGAATCAAAATTTTCAAATTTTTCTTTATCATTATTGACCATATATGCAAAAAGACTTTGTTACCTGTTAATCTGCTAGCAATAGAAAAATCTTTCTCATGGATTGACATGCACAATAGCAAAGTACATAGTTCGATCCTCATTAGAAAATGAAAGAACAGCGCAAATACATTTTTGTGGATCGATATTCGCTATAGTGCACTAATTTCATTTTCCTCTCACTTGGACAGGGGAGAAAGAGCTTCACCAAGAACTTAGATAACCTATTAAAGTGACTCCTTTCTTCCACTAGTTTCAACCCACTGATCGAGTTGTTAAATATGTACAGCCCTTGGAGACAATGAGAAAAAAATGTTGATTGTTACCTATAATCTAATTCTAATTACCTGCACGCCACAACATCAAGGTTGATAATCAGATTTGTTAACTGTAATCGCACCATCATAAATCTAGGTGCCTTTTAAAACAGTGCTCTTACAACGCAATCATACAAAATATATTATAGTTCTCATCGACTATGCTGTATAAAAAGAGGATGACGCAATATCTCATCATCTTCACTTTAGAAGTGAGACTAAATTTCTTGAGATAATGCAGAATAAGTTGTTGTGGAACTCTTTAACGAGTTATTTCAGAAAAAGTTCACATACATGAAATTGACATGGATGTATTTATCAAGTACATGTAACATCAATGCGAATTTCTTCAATATCATTTTTTACCAACCACCATGATTTGTGCTGAAAGACAAAGCACATGTACCCGTGCTATCTTTAAAAGTAGTTGAAGCATGGATAGAGCTACCATCAGCCAATATAATTCCTCAAACACTAGGATTCGAAGGGGTGGAAATAGAGCCAGTGACACCAACCCCAATTTTATCACCAATGATTGAATTTAGATCAACAAAATTCCTCTCTAATTCGCAATTCATTTGTCTAACTCAAACCCGAACAATAATTTTACTCCCAATTTAAATTCACTTCCCAAATTCTAATCCTAACCCTAATTCCAGTTCAATCCCAAAAAAATTCCATCCCATCTCTATCCCCATGAAGAGAAGACAAGGTAGGCCAGATAGTAATCAGTCTTTGGATAAGGTATCCAGTAGTTTTATAGGTAATATCAATAAAGAACAGTATGCATTGGTTTCTTCATCTTCTTCAGGTAAAGTTAGCAAAACCCGAGTGAAAAGTTCAGATTTTGCTAATAGAAATGTTGATTCTAAAGTGGTTAGAAGTAACAATTCAAGAAGGGGAGTAGTTTCGGATGAGATTATTTGTTTAAATAAAGAGCCAACTTCTGAGGTTTTAGTTGCGTTAATCGATGGATTTCCATCTGACTCGTTAACAAATCAGGAAATTGAATTTGGGGTTGTTAGTGTAGTTGGCGGGATTGAATGATGTAACTGTATTTTAATTAGGAATCACATTATTACAAAATGGCATGAAAACATGTTGATTTGGGTGACAAAGGATATGTTTGGTGATGTTATACCTAAACGGTGTAGTGGGTTATCGGATTTTGCCTATAACTATTTGTTATCATACCGGTATATTAATTTTGGGGTGGCGTTGGCAAACAATAACAGTATTCCAGCTGAGCCAAGTAAAGGTAGAGTAATTTTTATTGGGGAAGGTCTTGCTGGGTTGGCGGTTGCAAGGCAACTGATGTTATTTGGGTTTGAGGTTATTGTTTTGGAGGGACAAAAGCGTGCAGGTGGAAGGGTGTATACAAAAAAGATGGAAGGAGGGAATAAGGTGGCAGTTGCTGATCTAGGAGGGAGTGTTTTGACAGGTACACTAGGGAATCCACTTGGTCTGTTGGCACGACAATTGTCGTATACACATCATAAGGTGAGAGACCAATGTCCACTCTATCGTGCTAATGGAAAGCCCGTAGACGAGTATTTGGATAAAAAAATAGAGGCTACTTACGACGAACTATTGGAAAAGGCAAGCAAGGCCAGGCAAGAGTTATATCAGGTTGTTTCTCTTGGAGAGGCATAGGAGACTTTGCGAAAGGATTTTTGTGTTGCAATGAATGGTGAGGATATGAGCTTGTTTGACTAGTATTTGGAAAATTTTGAATATGCAAATGCAGGTTTGCTTTCACAGCTTTCCTTAGCATTTTGGGACAAAGATGACTTTTATGATATGGGAGGGGATCACTACTTCTTTCCCAGTGGAAATGGAAGATTAGTTCATGCCCTAACTTAAAATGTGCCTATTATTTTTGAAAAAATTGTGCATGCCATTCATTATGGTAGAGATAGTTTGAAGGTGATTACTAGGCCAATTATTTGAGGGAGATATGGCACTGTGCACCGTTCCTCTCGGAGTTTTGAAGAGTGGTTCTATTAGGTTCAATCCAGAGTTCCCTCAACATAAGTTGTACACAATTAAAAAAAATTGGGTTTTGGATTGTTCAATAAGATTACAATGTTATTCCCATATGTGTTTTGAAACTCCAATGTTGATATATTTTGCCATGTTGTTGATTATTCTAGTTGTCGGGATGATGAAAAGCCTGTAGACGAGTATTTAGATAAAAAAGTGGAGGCTTCTTATAATGTACTTTTGGATTAGGCAAGCATGTTCTGGGAAGAAGTTTTCTCATGGAAGCACAGATCCATATTGTCATTACAAGTATATACAAATTTTGAGGAAATGAGTTCCCTTACCACAAATTAGTAGAAGGGTCAATTTCTTACTTGCCAGAGTCCAGAGGCGTAGAGTTAATGTAGCTTGCAATTACATTAGTTCTGATATACCCATCAAATAAAGTGGTTCCATTGCCTCTGCCACATGTTTTAGCCTTCCTGAGAAACAAGTTAAAAAGGGGATCCATCAAGAAGCTGAAACTTTGAACAAAAAAAAAAAGAAAGGACATACTAAAGGAAAGAATAGGAAAGAGGAAGCTAAAGGGAAGGACTCATACCTGACTATTTTTTACTTGACAGTGGCTTCTCTTCACTTTAAAACACCTGCAAGCGAAATAAATATGAAATGTTAGCCTCAAGTATAATATACTCTACACCTACAAACGACATAAATATGAAGAACAATTAAAGCAGCATGCAGTTGAATTGACCAAGAGAAACTAATGACAAAGACAACTAAAATATTAAAAAGTAAACAATGAAATAGAACCAAAACGAAAAACCAAAGAAAATGCAAAATCTAAATTGTATTGACAAATAAAGGAGAATTATTTGTCCTTTAATGAAGATCTACAAAATCTAGTAATACATATTGATGAGTGCGAGAGTTGGACTCATTTAGGGCTTTGTTTTGATAGTTTTAGTTTTCTCAAATGCCTAATTTATTCTATAAACAGATGTTAATGTTTTGATTCTCAGGTATATGGCTTGAAGAACAAAGCAAGGACACTAACAGGCAAAAAGAAGCAACACAAGCTGAGAAAGGAGAAACAAGAAGGACTGAATACTGCCGAGAGAACTCAGTGAATCGCTGAGTCACCCATAGACAGCCTAATTTTACAGAAAACTGAGCCCGAAATGGGGAAAATTTAGGCGAACTGCGTTCGCTATCGGCGAAGGAAAAAGGCAACGCCGAACGCACTGATCAAGACCAAAACAACATTGAATTGGCAAGCTAAAGAATTGAAAGGCACATCGCGGAAGTGATTGGCGATCCCGATCTAGATCACCTAAAGTTACAGTGTTTGAATGAGGAGAAGGTGAAGAAAAAAAGGGCGATAGATTGGAACAATTGGTGAGTCACCGACTGGTCGGCGATTCCCGACTTTCCTCACCGAACGACTGCAAAAACCAGCATCTCAGATTAGTATAAATTAAATTTTGGAAGAGAGAGAAGGTATTCAGTCATTGAGGAACAAAATAGAGAGATAAAAAACACCATTCTTGTTGATTTTATCCCATTTTGGCAAGAGATTTCAATTAGGTATTATAATAGAAAAGATATTATTCATCTTAGAACTTAGATTTTCGACACCCAGCTATGGAGCGTGCTTTAGGTATTGAATTTATTTCTTTTACGATGATTAGCTAAAACCCTAATCTTGGGGGTTTGATAATATGATCAATTGCTGGATTTGGCTTGATGAGTGTTAGTTATTATCAATTGTGGTGCTAATTCGAAGTGGGTCTTACTTATCGTTGTGGTTTAACTACTCTATTGCATGTTTATTTCAATGTAATTTAAGTGTTTTATGCTTGCTTGAGAAAGAAGTAAGAATCTAAAGTGATAAGTTAGCACTCATAGTTAGTGGGTCACGACGGATTTAGCTCGAGAGAGTGATTCCTAAGATTCATGCTATGTATTCAGCTCGAGAGAGTGAATGTGGTGAGGTTGTGGACTGGTCTTTAAGCCTAAAGCATTGAAGTTCGAGAGAACTCAATTGAAACAAGGTAGTTGTTCGAGAGAAAAGTGCCTTACCTAAAGTTCACCTTACCCATGAAAAGTTAGCACTTTTGGTTAGTAAGTTGCACCCATTGAGTTGAGTTTAGCAATTGGTTGGTCAATCCCTCAAGTACCTTTCTCATATTTCGTTGATCTCAGTTACTTGTTGAGGCTATTTTCTTCTCCAAAAATTCATTACTCTGACATTGTGTCAACCCTCTAGTTTCATTACTACTTTCCACAAATCTCTAGTCCGTTAGCTACCAAAATCACTATTGTAATTTCATATTTGAATTCAAAATATAACTATTCTCTGTGGGATCGACCCCAACTCTTTTGTTGGGTTTATACTACTTAACGATGGTTTACACCTAGTATCGGATGAGGTGTAGTTGATACGTTAATCAAAATGGCGCCGCTGCCGGGGAGTGGTGTTATTTAAGATTCTCTTATTGAAGTTTGATTCGCGATTTTGTTGTTTGAAGTGGAATCGACTTAATTTGTTTTTGTGTTTGTGTTGGTTGTGTTGAGCAAACGAAGAAATGAGTGAGACAGAGAATAATGGTGGTCAAATGGGCCACCAAGGTGATATTGAAGACCTTAATAGTCTGCATAATCCAGTCCAATTGGGTGGAATTGGTGCAATCTGACTGCCGTCAACTGAAGAGAATGCTATATTCCATGTTACCAATACAACTCTTCATCTCCTCCGATTGAAGGGACTCTACGGAGGGATGACTCATGAAGACCCACATGAGCATATACGGAATTTTATAGATGTTTGTGGACCGTTCGCCTACAAGAATGTATCACAAGAATCAATCCATCTCAGATTATTCCCTTTGTCTATGACGGGTGAAGCATGCAAATGGTTGGCTGAGTTACCAAAGAATTCTATCACATCATGGGATGAGAAAACTACGGCATTCAATGTGAGGTTCTTTCCCCCATCGAGGATGATGAAACTCAGAGACAACATTCAAGGGTTCAAGCGATTGGAGGGTGAACCGATCCACGAAACATGGCTGAGGTTTAAGAAACTACTACTTCAATGCCCAACTCACGGGCTTCCAAACAATGTGGTGCTACAATACTTCTATCGAAGTCTTGACTCGGTAAATAAAGGAGTAGCTGATCAATTGGTTCGAGGTGGAATAATGTTGCAATCATTTGAGGTAGCTTCGTTTCTTCTTGAAGACATGACGAAAATAAACCAAGCTTGGTATACTCAAGAAGATCAAGTTTCGCCTTTTTGCTTTAGAATGACTCAAGAACAACTTGATAAAGAGAGAGAAAGGGATGAGAATATCAAGAAGATCTTATCCCAAATCGAGATGCTACAAACGTAAGTGTTAGAAAATGTGAGCAAACCCAAAGGAGAAAGGGGAGTATTTAGAGTTGAGGAGGGTTCTTCCTCGAGCTATTCAAAGCCAGGGGAGAATCAAGGTTGGAACTTTCACGGATTTGACGAGGGTTTCCACCCACGTTATTTGCAGTGGGGTGGGAATCAAGGTTTGAAATTTGACAAAGATGAGGAGCGGAGAAGATACTATCAAGAATGGGCTGAGCAAACTGATCCTTGGAAAATAGGGGATGATCATGAAGAAGACCACACACAATCGAGTGAGAGCCCAAAGTCAAAGGGGAGTACAAGTAGTCTCCGAGTGGATGATTTGTTATCTCGCATCCTTGATAAAGTTGAGGGCTCGGATGACTTACTAAAAGGGATGAAAGACGAATTCTCATCATTGAACAATAAAGTGACTTCTCATGCTGATGCAATCAAGCTACTTGAAGGCCAGCTGAGCCAAATTTTGGCACAATTTGGACCAAAAGTAATGGGGGAAGGCGACACCACATGCATAACACTTTTGGTGGAGGATGGTGATAGAGATTTGGTTGTGGCTACTCGAAGTGGAAAGGTAGCGGTAGGTGATGTGAAAGACAATGATGAATCTCAAGCTCATGAAGAAGATAACGGTATCGAGGAAGAAGAGATACTCATCCAACAAAGCATTGCCAAAGAGTCACAAAAAGATGTAGGAAAAAGCAATCCCATCTCAAAATTGGTGCAACCTCTCCCCAAAATACCACCTCCATTTCCCCAACGTCTCAAGAAGAAAAATGAGGATGAAAAGTTCAAGAAGTTCTTATCGGTGTTCAAGACATTATCGATTAATCTCCCTATAGTGGAGGCATTGTTGGAGATGCCGGGTTATGCCAAGTTTATGAAGTAGTTAATCACAAAGAAAAGAAGCTTGGACTTCGAAACAATTGAAGTTTCTCATAGTTTTAGTGCAATTATGACTAATGAGATGATCAAAAAGAAAGAAGATCCCGGAGCTTTCACCATCCCTTGCACTATCGGCATGCTCCAATTTGCCAAGGCCCTATGTGACTTAGGAGCAAGCATCAACCTAATGCCATACGCAATCTATAAACAACTTGGGTTGGGTGAATCAAAATCCACAACAATGGGACTCTTGATGGCAGACCGATCGATTAAACACCCCGTGGGGATACTCTATGATATTTTGGTAAAGGTGGACCGATTCATATTTCCGGCAGATTTTGTCATCCTTGATTGCGAGATTGATGCTGAAATTCCCATCATTTTGGGAAGACCATTCTTATAGACAGGAAGGGCACTGGTGGATGTGGAAAGCGGAAAATTGAAGTTTTGGGTGAACGATGATGAAGTCACCTTTAATGTGTCTAAGTCAATGAAGCACCCAAGCATCGTTCATGTGGTTTCGACAATTGATGTAATTGATGAGGCTATGACTAGTGTGAGCCATTTATTGTGTCTGAGTAAACCACTTGAGGCGGTACTTTTGAACTATGATGAGACCGAAGTGCAAGGTTATGATCAGGTGGTAGCTGCCCTTTCGGGATTGGGGGAATGTTCAAGGTATCTAGTAAAGCTGGACATTGATCTAAAGAATCGAAAAAATCCTCCCACAAAACCGTCTACGGTGGAACCACCAAACCTGGAGTTAAAAACATTTCCTGATCATTTGCGATATGCATTTTTGGGGGCAAACAACACCTTACCGGTATTATTGCTGCTGACTTGCTCGAATGGCAAGTAAATTTGCTTCTTGAGCTGTTAAGAAGGTACATCAAAGCTATAGGGTGGACGATCACTGACATTTTGGAAATTCTACCCGGCATATGCACTCACAAAATTCAACTTGATAGTGAATGCAAATCGAGTGTCGAGCATCAAAGGAGATTGAACCCACCATTGCAAGAGGTAGTGAAAAAAGAGATAATCAAGTGGTTGGATGCAGGCGTGATCTACCCTATTGTGGATAACAAATGGGTAAGCCCGGTGCAATGTGTACCAAAAAAAGGGGGCATTTGATGATGCTTGTATGGCAGCCTTTAAGTGTTTAAAAGAGAAATTGATCTCTACTCCAGTTATCATTAGCCCCGATTGGTCAGCACCTTTTGAAGTGATGTGTGATGCCAGTGGTATGGCTTTAGGTGTCGTGTTGGGACAAAAATGTAACAAGTTATTCCATCCCATTTACTACGCAAACAAAACACTGAATAATGCTCAGCGTAATTACATGGTTACAGAGAAGGAATTACTTGCGGTGGTATATGCTTTTAAAAAATTTCAAGCATATTTGTTAGGCACCAAAGTGGTTGTTCACACTGATCATACAGCTTTGCGTTATTTGATGGCAAAGAAAGACGCCAAACCAAGATTGATAAGGTTGGTATTATTGTTGCAAGAGTTTGACTTTGAAGTCAAAGATAGAAGAGGGTGTGAAAATAAAGTGGCTGACCATCTATCCGGGTTAGAAGGCAAGGAAAGTGAAGAGCTGGAGGTAGATATCAATGACTCGTTTCCCGATGAGCAGCTGTTCTCGGTCACTTTCAAACAAGTTCTTTGGTATGCTGATTTTGCTAACTATGTGGTATGTGGATTGATGCCGGAAGAGCTAAATTTCTACCAACAAAAAAGGTTCTTGTTTGATGTCAAAAAATACTTTTGGGATGAGCCATATTTATTTAGAGAATGTGCAGATCATATCATTAGGAGATGTATACCTGAGGAAGATTTCAATTAGATTCTTTATGCTTGTCATGCTTCACCAGTTCGGGGTCATCATAGCAGTGTACGCACAACAGCTAAAATTCTTCAAAGTGGGTACTACTGGCCATCCCTCTATAAACATGCCCATGAGTTTGTCAAGAAATGTGTACAATGCCAGAAACAAGGTAGGGTGTCAAGAAGAAATGAGTTGCCTCTTCAGCTTATTCTAGAAGTTGAGTTATTTGATGTCTGGGGAATAGATTTCATAGGGCCATTCGTGAGCTCATTTGGTAACAGGTATATCTTGGTGGCTATGGATTATGTTTCCAAATGCGTGGAAGCGGTGGCAGTACCTAACAATGAGGGGAAGAGCATTGTTTAATTTCTAAAATGCTACATCTTTGCGTTTGGCACCCCTCGAACTATTATTAGTGATGGAGGGTTGCATTTTTGTAATCGCCTGTTTGCATCTGCATTGAGTAAATACGGCGTGAAACACAAAGTGGCTACACCATATCATCCCCAAACAAGTGGCCAAGTGGAAGTTTCGAACCGCGAGATTAAGAGTATATTGGCAAAGACCGTAAATGCAAACAGGACTAATTGGTCTCAAAAATTAGATGATGCTCTTTGGGCCTATCACACCGGTTACAAGACACCAATTGGCATGTCCCCATATCAGCTGGTTTTTGGGAAGTCTTGTCACCTACCAATCGAACTTGAACACAAAGCACTTTGGGCATTAAAGGCATTAAATTTGGATTGGGCAAATGCTTCGAAAGAGAGAGTCGACCAGCTGAACGAGATGGAGGAATTCAGGTTTAGAGCTTATGAAATCTCAGCTCTCTACATCAAGAAAATAAAAAAATGGCATGACTCTAAAATCCTCAAGAGAGAATTTCAAGTCGGAGATTTTGTGCTGTTGTACAATTCTTGTCGTAGACTCTTTCCAGGAAAGCTCAAGTTAAAGTGGTCCGGTCCTTTTAAAGTGATTCGCGTATTTAACAATGGGGCTATTGAAGTTGTGGGTAAGGAAGGTCCATCTTTCAAAGTGAATGGGCAACGCTTGAAGTTGTATTTTGGGGAATACCATGAAATTTCTGTGATTGAAGTGGTGTATTTGGAAGATGCATGAAAGCATTTGCATGTCGTGCCACGGCATTAAATAAGGCGCTTCTTGGGAGGCAACCCAAGCGTTAGTGGTTTTGAATAATGTGCGCTGAATGTGTAGGTTAGGGTGATTCTGCGATGCAACGCCTCTTTCTGCGATGCGCCAACTGACATCAGCGATCTCAATTTCGATCCCCTTTGTGGTTCCAATGGTTGGCTGAGGTGCTGGAACATTGGGCGGAACAATACACATCAATCGACGATGCGCCAAGAGGATTCGGTGACTCAACTTTCTCCGCCCTTTGCCCCACCTACAAAAGTTTGGAGTCCTGGAACTTTAGGCGAGGCCTTACATCCGGTTGGCGATTCATTGATGCTGTTCGGCGATCTAGTTTCTGTCCACCTTCTTGCCCCAAGGTGGAGTGGTTCCACACTGGAAATTTCGGTGAGGTGTATGCCACTTGGCGATTCACCTAATAATTTGGCGATCTCCACACGCCTTCGCCTATTGGCCACCTAGTGAAGATTTCTTTTCACCCTACTTTGTTTGTTTGAGCGCTAGTACTTTATCTTTATCTTTTATTGTCCTTAGTTTATCTTGTGTAATGTTTGTTCTCTAGTCACATTGAGGACAATGTTGGATGCTTTTGGTGGGGGTGGTAGGAGTCTGGTTGTTAAGTCGTTTGTTCTTGTTAAGTTTTTTGTTCTCTTGTGCAAATTTGAGTATCGGTTATGATCAATACCGATAACTTAAATAGTGCTCTTAATTGAACGAGAGGAATGCGCGACTACGATGAGGCCAAATGAAGTTGCATAGACAATGTGTGAACTTCTTGCATCTCGTTGTGACTAGCCAATTATCGAATGAGTCTCTTGTGATGAACATTGCACACTAGCTAGAAAGTGTGGAGTCTCGTTTGATATTGGTGCCAATGCCTTATGTAATGATCTTACTTTTAACCATTGTGTGATAACACCTAGAATTTGCCCCGTTGGTCTGGTTGACTAAGTGAGGCAAGCACTTGGAATGATCTTAGGCAACGATTTTGAAGACTGAAACAATTTGACAATATACCTCTTTTGTGGCAACCTTGTGTTATGTGTGAACCTTGCTTGAACCCCCTTGAGCCTTATCCTTTTCTTGGAAGAAACTTGAACAATCCTGATCCGTCTTTATCTATCTACCCATAACATTCATCAAGTGTGGTTTGTGTGAATAGCCAACTTAGGCCAAAAGCCTAAGTTGGGGGTGTGGTAAAAAGAAAAGGAAAGTCAAGAACTGTGAAAAATCCTCCTTTGAGAATGGTTTTGAAAAAGAAGAAGATGGAACCTCTCCATGTAAAAAAAAAAAGAGAAAAGAAAAGAGAAAAGATGCAAAGAAAAATAATGAAAAAGTTGTGAAATAAATGATGAAAATTGCAAAAGAAATGGGGTGTCCGGTAATTCATATGAAGTTGAATAATGGGGTGAATTATGAGCATGTTTGAATTGTTAAACAAAAGGAGGAATGTGATGTTCAAGCCACACTTCATGAACGTAGAAGCCACTGAGCCTAAATGACCATACTTTGACACTCAACCCCGTTACAAGCTAGGAAAAGACCTTTGTGATCTTGAGTGAGCTGAAACAAGTGTTGATTGGAAAATAATGACAAACCTATGGGTGAAGTCATGCATGGGTTCATCTTTGTGAGTGTGAGAGTTGTATGTGATTCTTGAACTGTAAATTGCTGAGAAATAGTGTGTGAATATTGAATCATCTTTGTTGTGAGGGCATTTGAGTACCTTTGTTGAGCTTGAACTTGCATTTGAAGCAAGTATTGTGAACTTGAGCATCTTTGGTAATGGTGAGTCACAATTTGAATCTTTGAGTGCACAATTGATCATTGCACGAGTAAGTTGAGTCTTGTTGTGTGCATTCATGTTGAGTCTTATGTAGTACTGTTTGAAGCATCCTTTTTGACCTGCTGAACTTGAGTTTTACTTGAGGACAAGCAAAAGTTTAAGTTGGAGGTGTTGATGAGTCCGAGAGTTAGACTCATTTAGGGCTTTGTTTTGATAGATTTAGTGTCCTCAAATGCCTAATTTATGCTATAAACTGATGTTAATGCTTTGATTCTCAGGTATATGGCTTGAAGAACAAAGCAAGGACACTAACAGGCAAAAAGGAGCAACACAAGCTGAGAAAGGAGAGACAAGAAGGCCTGAATACCGCTGAGAGAACTCGGCGAATCGCTGAGTCACCTATAGACCGCCTAATTTTACAGAATACTGAGCCTGAAATGGGGAAAATTTAGGCGAACTTTGTTCTTTATCGGTGAGTCGCCGACTGTATCAGCGAAGGAAAACGGCACCGCCGAACGCACTGATCAAGACCAAAACAACTTTGAATTGGCGAGCTAAAGTATTGAAAGGTGCACCGTGGAAGTGATTGGCGATCCTGATCTAGATCGCCTAAAGTTACAGTGTATGAATGAGGAAAAGGTGAAGAAGAAAGGGGCGATGGATTGGAAGAATTGGCGAGTCGCCGAATGGTCGGCGATTCCTGACTTTCCTAGCCGAACGACTCCAAAAAGAAGCATCTCAGATCAGTATAAATTAACTTTTTGAAGAGAGAGAAGGCATTCAATCATTGAGGAACAAAATATAGAGAACAAAAACACCATTCTTGTTGATTTTATCAAATTTTGGCAAGAGATTTCAATTGGGTATGGTAATAGACAAGATATTATTCATCTTAGAACTTAGATTTTCGATACCCAGCTATGGATCATGCTTTAGGTATTGAATTTCTTCCTTTTACGATGATTAGCTAAAACCCTAATCTTGGGGGTTTGACAATGTGATCAATTACTGGATTTGGTTTGATGGGTTTTAGTTATTATCAATTGTGGTGCTAATTCAAAGTGGGTCTTACTTATCGCTGTGGTTTAACTACTCTTGTGTAGGTTTATTTCAATGTAATTTAAGTGTTTTATGCTTGCTTGAGAAAGAAGTATGAAGCTAAAGTGATAAGTTAGCACTCATAGTTAGTGGGTCACGACAGATTTAGCTCGAGAGAGTGATTCCTAAGATTCATGTTATGTATTCAGCTCGGGAGAGTGAATGTGGCGAGGTTGTGGATTGGTCTTTAAGCCTAAAGCATTGAGGTTCGAGAGAACTCAATTGAAACAAGGTAGTTGTTCGAGAGAAAAGTGCCTTACCTAAAGTTCACCTTACCCATAAAAAGTTAGTACTTTTGGTTAGTAAGTTGCACCCACTGAGTTGAGTTTAGCAATTCGTTGGTCAATCCCCCAAGTACCTTTCTCCTATTTGGTTGATCTCAGTTACTTGTTGAGGCTATTTTCTTCTCCACAAATTCATTACTCTGACATTGCGTCAACCCTCTAGTTTCATTACTACTTTCCACAAATCTCTAGTCCGTTAGCTACCAAAATCACTATTGTAATTTCTTATTTGAATTCAAAATATAACTACTCTCTGTGGGATCGACCCCAACTCTTTTGTTGGGTTTATACTGCTTAACGATCGTGTACACCTAGTATCGGATGAGGTGTAGTTGATACGTTAATCACATATCACGGACAATTATTGTATTCATTTTTTTAGTTTTTAGTGACAGTAAATTTACCGTAAAATTTAACTGTGGAAGTAGCTAAAAGCAGTATCAAGGAGTACAAAAGAGGCTATGAACATGCATTACAAGATTAGCTCTCCTAGGTAACTATTTAAAGGTATGATCATGCACAATAGTGCGGTTATTCTTCATCTACATATAATCCTTATAGAGCTTTAAACAAGGAAATAAAATTTGGCTAGATGTTAGATATCAACTTTTCTTTAACGCTAAACAAAAAGATGTTGGCGTTAAAACAACTATATATCATAATATCTTTTTTAACTCTAATAGGTAAATATAGCCTTAATAAATGACTATTCAAATGACCTTTTATTGCTGCACATGAATGTGGTCTATATTAGTAAACATTTCATACTTTTCAATTTCTCAACACTTTTGCACATGAATGTAGTCTATATTAATATATCAATTAATATAACTTTTCAATTTCTTTATCTCTAAAGAGTACCTAAGCAAATTAGTGCATTGGTTTTGTAAGGATAAATTATAATTTTAAGGGTAAAATGGTCAGTCAACTTTTGGAGAGCTTTTTGGACTTTAAATATTTATTTTAGATATTCTCACTTTAGTCTTGGGCCATGCACGTAAGCACATCTACCGTGTTGCCAATAAGTAATTTTTTTTTACAAAATCACGTGAATATTATTTTAAAATGTGTTTGATCTACTAAGTATAAAAATTAAGAATGATTAATGGTTATCCTATTTAGCTAGCTCGATGAAGGAGACAACATACCATCTCATAGAAATCCGCAAACGTTTGATAGTAATTTTGATATTTTTGTTTTGTATTTACACGATACATGTGACGAGGGCATATCGGAAACAACCTCTCTACCTCCCAAGTAGGGGTAAGGTCTCCGTACACACTACCGTCCACAGACTCCACTTGTGGGACTACACTAGATATGTTGTTGTTGTTGTAGTAACTATTACACCTTTTTTTAGAAAACAAATTTAAATGGCAAGATTGATTGTTAAAGTTCAAACAAATTTAAAGATTGAACAATAATGTCAGTTTGTCGAGATGAATTGTGTGAATTACTTTTCATAAGTTTTATAGCAACAAATTGTGTTACAATATCTCTTGTCAAATTCATCACTGTCTTTTAAAACCCTAGCTATTTGAGAAAACCTACTTATATTTAAAATCAATTACCCTTGAATATATTAATCTTGAAATAAGACACATTTTCAAAATTAAGAATGTGATTTTTTAAAAGATTGAGTTCAACACACTTGTTCATTACATAAAACTTTACTGATTTTGAAACTTAAAATTACTTAATGATGTTTGTAATCTTTTTGAATCTATTTTTTGGCCTAGAAAAATATCCTTTATTATGTTCTTTTACTTCTAAGTATGTGCTTGTAACTTTTACTTCTAAGTATGTGCTTGTAATAGACACAACTATTTGCACATAACATCAAAAGCTAAATTTACGCTTGCTTGTTAATTTTACATTATTGTTTCCTTAACTTATACTACAGCCTATGTGTGGGCATATCATGAGAGATAAGATTAGAAATGAAGTTATTTAGAAAAAGACGGGAGTGGCTCCCGTGGAGGTCAAGATGTGGAAGTGATGTTGAGATGGATCCGTCATGTAAATAGAAGATGTGTAGATGCCCCGGTTATAAGGTGTGAAAGGCTGACCGTTGTAGAATTGAGGATGAGTAGAGGTAGGCCTTAGAATTATTGGGGGTGATGTGACTTGGCCTAATATTGCATATTTCTTGGCCTTTTGCTCCTTTGTAGTTCTTTATTAGAGGTATTCTGATTATTTCATTCAACGGGTGCATGGAAACTTTTTTTAGACAATGGAAAAATATTTTCAAAAAATTTAGCATTCTTTGTCTCAATAATATTATTGCAATCAACTACATCACTTTTCACAAGAAGAAATTGATATGCATCACTATGTTCAGCATAGCCAATAAGCATGCAATCAACCGTCTTAAAACATATTTTCCTCTTTTTAGCAAGACACCCCCACACTTTAAAATAATTCATGTTATTCATAAGGAGTTTTGCCAATTCTTGTATGAGGAATCCTATTTTGTAAATGACATGCACATAATATCGCTTCACCTGACAAATTATCATTAATTAGAACTAATTAACAAGGAGTTCATCATTGTTTAAGAAATAAAAAGACTTTTAATTTTTGAAAATAAACTTAACTTATTTGTCAAAGAAAAATTGATTTTCAAAGAGAGTCGCCACTTAATTTTTTTTTTGAAAGAAATTAAGAAAACTTATTAAATTTTCAAAAGATTTTAAAACAGAGAAAAATCATTTGAAATCCAAAGAGGGTTCGGGATTCAATTTACATTTCAAAAAGGTGTTAGGCCCTCGAAATGTCCGCTAACGTGCGGTTGACCAACGACTTGACTAAATTATTTGACTAAATTTAAATACTAGTTAAGTAAAGAAAATTCACTTTTCATTTTGAAAGGAAATAAACTAAAGAGATTTTTAAGGAAAATAACTCTTATATTGACAAACAACTAATAAATAAAAATATTTCAATTTCAACATAAAAAGAAGAAAAGACTTTCTCTAGGGAATTTAATTAAATAAAAACCAATTCAAATAAAAAGTTAGTTAATACAATAAATAAAAATAAAGGAAGAAATATTAAACTTGGGCCATTTTGCCCAAATTCCAAATCTGATGGGCCTAATTCCTGTCCTAATACTAAAAAGTATAACTTACATAAATCTCATAGTGTAACGACCTAAATTATATTTTATCCCTTCTCTTTTTCAATTTACAAAAATCTCTTAAAATCAATGTTTCTTCAGGAAAAAAAAAGATGATATTTCCTTGAGAACCACCACCCCTAATTATACTTTTCAGCAGAAGGAAAAGGTTTGAAAGATGAAATGTTTCTTGTCATAATTAATAGTCGTTAAATACCTCTAAGTATATTTAAACACCGTTAAGTGTATCCAACAACCATGATCAATAGTCATCAACAACCATCAAAACACCATTAAGTGTATTTTGACACCGTTAAGGTATCCAACAACCATGATCAATAGTTATCAACAACCACTAAATACCATTAAGTGTATTTTGACACCGTTAAGGTATCCAATAACCATAATCAATAGTTATCAACAACCACTAAATACCATTAAGTGTATTTAGACAGTCATTAAACACCAAGGGTATTTAAACACCATTAATATCCACTAATAACCAATCACAACAATATTTGCTTCTTTCATCTTTTAAGGAAACAAAGAAACCCAGTATTATCCTCTTTCTTATATTAAGGAAATAAAAAGTATTTTCTCTTTTAAACTAATAAAAGTCAAAAACGATTTATTCCTAAACTGAAAAAATACTAACAACCCTTTTCTTTTCCGAACTCGGTCAATTAATCAGGCATAGTAGGGACCGCAAATTTATTAGCAGAGGCTTCCAATTATAATATTAATTCGTAAAAGCATGAATTAACCATATCATAATAAATCACAGATTGTACCACTAAAAATCTGTAACTGCACTCCTCTATTTAATTTCAATTTTTTTCCGTTACAACTTATTTAACTCCCCATGTTAGAATTGCCGACACCAATCAATTAAATCAAACTTCTGAAAAATTTAATCCATTGATTAGTTTAATTATTTATCTTTATGCTTAAATTAATTCACGTGACGGATATACATATATAATCTACTTGCAGGGTTTTCACGTGACTACTTATAAGCAACCATAAAGGCGTGTCTTCTTTCTCATATCCGAGATATGGTTCTATCAACTAATTATTATTTCACGAATGTAATTTGTTATTATTCAATCCATTAGGAATATTTTGACTCATCATAGAGTCTCACCTTTTAATAGATTAAAATAATAAAGCAAACTACACAGATCATAATAACTACATCAAGATTAAGAGTATAAGCTCATGTAATGGACTAGAGATATTATTTATTCAGAACCTAAATACATATCTCAATTTGGTCCGTTCGATACATGCAAAATATACTAACACAAGAAGTTGGAATTTTACCATTCCCATAATTAAGATTGAATTATATTTAATCTTGTGTTACAATCATAAAGATGTTTGTCCAATTTCATCTTCGATTGTGAACATTTAATTTATAATTTATAAAAACCGATAATTTTAATCTTCCCCGTATGAGTTAAACAACTCCATACCCAAAAATTGTCTACTATATAAGTAATGGACACACATATAAATACAATGATCTATTCAAACAAAGACTTTATTGTAATAATTAACATAAAACGTAAAGTCTTTATAAAGGATTAAAATCAGTATTGTAACTCAACCATATGGTTAATAGTATATCCCAACATAAGTGTCCACTTGTGTAAACCCAAAATTGAAGGGAATAAATGTAAAATGAGGTCAAGTTAAAGTTTTTTTTATAATGCCAAACTTTTAAAATTTAAAATATTTTCAACACATAATAGAAAATGTGAATATAACTTACTATGGAGAGGCTAACCAATTAGCCGACTTCATTGCTAAATTAGCATCCTCTTGTGCAAACTGAACCTTCTACTCATCTCAACAACAATATCCTAAAGAGGTTAAAGGTCTATTTCAACTAAAAAAAAGGCAGTGTCTTTCCACGAGAAGAAGATATGAATTTTATTATTGATGAAGGAGATTCTTGCTTATAGAACAAGAAATAATTTATAGCCTACTCGTCTTTTTCTCTTTCTTTGGAAAGTTTTTCTGCAGCCGATTTCTTGTTAGAGGTTTGGTCTATTTCCCCCTCTAAATTGTGTACCTTATTGGATAAATATACATTGTAGGGGTAAAGTCTAACCCCTCACAACCCTAATAATGACTTTAAACAAAATAAAAAAAGAAATGCAATTTTGTTTCCCAACTCGCTCTCTTTACATTCTTTACAAATCCGAAACTTTATTTAAGAGCTCCTCATCCCGTGATTCCTTAGGTTTTGTATTGCATGCCACACCACTTTTAACCGATCCATTAATCTGGATCGAACGAATTGGTATGAAAGTTGTAACATGGAAAAACCATGAAAAGTGACTGATTTGAATAATTCAGAAGTCTACTAATTGTAGAATTAGGATCTTTGACAAAAAAAAGTAATTTAATAGTACAATTCAAGTTCTACATGAATCTAGATTAATCGCGTTAGTGCATTCCGAATATCAAATGACATTTTACAAAAATAATTAAAAGAATATTTTTTTCTTGGATGTCATAATTATATTTTCTTCTCTCCTCAGGTGAACTTTGGTGTCCATGCATGAGACGTGGGTCAATATTTTGGAATAAAGATCGATGAGCTATTAACAATTTTTTCTTTGGAAAAAAGAGTGTGTTGTGTCCATTAGAAGAGACACTAACTGCTATCACACTTATGTTGCAGTTTAATAGTAACGTCAGAGCTAGTTTCAGTTGTGTACTTCATCAAACAAAACACAGTTACAAGGATGAAACAAAACACAACTAAACTAACCTCAATCAGAGGTAACAATATTCAAACATTTTTTCGGTACTAAAAGAAAACATTAAATTCAATCATATTCATGTAAAATAAACAAGATAGAAACAAGATCCAGATGTGATGAAGACTGCAATACACAACTTTAATGCATCGGTAGGAAATGATTAGTTGGTGTCCAAATACATTAGCACTAAAATTGGGAATAATTTGTAACACCTCAGAATTTTTTTGAGCTAAGACTCGAACCATCCTTCGTTGTGAGTAGGATTTTACCGAGGAATTTAAAATTTCTTAAGTGTTAAGGTCACTAGATGTAGCACCTTGAGTTCCAAAAAGAACTAAATTGGAAATAGCAAAATCTGAAAT
>JAJONR010003102.1:0-59223 GCA_029582245.1 Solanum etuberosum | reverse complement strand
GTATCTTATTATTGAGTTGAGCCTTATTTCACTGAGTTGAATATCTTATCATTGAGTTGAACTATGTTTCTTATTCTTGAGTCGAGTTTAGTTGAGTGAGTTGAGAGGAGGTAAGTATGTTTCCTTTTTATCAAGTTCAAGCTTTAAAATTATGTGAGAAGCAATATTTATTTATTTTACCAGTGAAACAATGTTGTATAACGATGTGGAAGAATGAAAGAATACACTTGAAGAGAGAAAAAAGAAATATATCAGCCCCAAAATTGAAAAACTAAAATGAAGAGAGAGAAAAAAAAATATTACTTTTTCTATCACAATTTATATGATACATTTCATTTTTTGATAGTCAAACAGTTTAAATTTGATAGAGAATTTGGTCATGTGAATCTTTAAAAAATTTAAAATGAAATGTATATATTTATAAACTGCGTAAAATTACTATAAGTCACAATAATTGATAATTCAAAATATTTAAAGATATATATAAAATTTAATATAAAAATAGACTTATTTAAATCTCGAAATCTGAAATATGTCATATAAATCGGGACATAGAATAGTAGTATCCCTAAAATTCAGCCTCAAATCCCTAAAATCAGTCTCAAATTTCTAAAATCAAGCAAAAAAAAATAAATACGTGTCCAATCAATTTATTGTGTTTTTATAATAATAAAATTATAATTTATAAATTAATTATAAATTGATATATTAAAAATTGGGATTTTAAACACATTATTTGTGTGTGTTTTTTCTTGTAAGAAATTCATTGTATGCCCTGTTTTGTCAATCTCATTTAATTTATATTTATATTTTTGGAAAAAATTATTTGGTATTCAAAGTATGTGTAACTTCAAATAAGTTGATTCTTTTATGCTTTTCCTTCTTTCTCTTCTTCTTTATTGATGTACAGTAATATTTTCGAATTTATATATGTAGTATAATGCTTTGAATAAATGAGTTATGAATTTTGAATCTGAAAAGTGAGTTATTGAGAAAGCTCGAGAACATTAGCATATATATCTTTATTATTTCAAAATGAATTTGTCGATTCTTTTGTTTTTTTGACAACTTGATGATTTATGTTTATTTTTAATAATATTGAAAACTTATATTTTAAATATGAGCTTATTTAAATAGATTTAGGCGTTAAATCTTGTACAATTAATTAAATTCAAAGAATAAATTTCTATTTCTCCGAAAAGAACAAATTCAACGGAACCTTCACTTCAAATTAGCACTTCTTCAAGTGCAAATTTTAATTTAAGAGACAACTCAAATAGTATTTCCTAAATTGGGATTTGTGCACTTTCCCCATTATATTTGTGATGACCCAAATCCTTTATGAGTTTAGGGGTGTGAAAAAATCGAATCGAAAAAGTGTTATTCGTTTATTGTTATTGGGTTATTGATTAACAGCCATTTAATGGTTTCATAAAAGGGGGGATTTTCGCATATAGTCACTCAAAAATAACTTAATTATACTTCATAGTTAGAGTTTGCTAATTACGATTCGTAGCTACATGTTAGAGGGAGGAGAGAGGTAAGCGAGATTGAGAGAGGGAGGAGAGAGGCGAGCGAGAGAGGGCAGAGAGTGGAGAGAAGTAAATTGTATAGTATATCTGTCAAATCATTGTATATATATAACTGGTATACATATGTATTTGTATATCTGGCGAGCGAGATTGGGAGAGGAAGGAGAGAAGCGAGCGAGATTGGGAGTGTGAGGAGAGAGGCGAGCGAGAGAGGGCAAAGAGTGGAGAGAGGCTAATTGTATTTGTCTGTCTGTCATATAATTGTATATATATATATATGTGTGTGTGTGTGTGTGTATGTGTATAATTTGTATTTGTATATGTATAAATGACGTAATTACAGCTAAAATTAAGTTATGAGCCGTAATTAATTCAAACTATAACTATGTTAGCTAATTAACTAGTATATGTTTGCTTATCCACGGAATTTTCCCTTTACAAAAATAAGTTATTGGGTTATTGGTTCGATATTGATTTTTAATATTGGGTTAACCGATAACCCATTAAGAATATAATAATTTACTATTTTAATTTGAGCAACTTTCACATATAGCAAACATAAAAATCATATTTGTATGTTATAGCTATAGTTTGCATAATTGAGCTCCATAGCAAATTTTATCTTTGCTATGGAGCTTTTGATTTGTATAATTCGCTACAAATATCCAATTTTATACAAATTGTTCAGTTTTGTATAAATTCATTTATACATTGTAATTTGTATAATAAGATCTATATTTGTATAATTATAAGTGTATAGGATGAAAATATATGTATTTGTATTTGTATATACACTTTTCTCTCGCTTTATACAAACACAAACACATTTTATACCAAAATGTATAAAATGGCTAATTGTATACCGAAAATGGCTAATTGTATACCGAATCATATGGCAAAAAAAAGGGGATGTTTGCTGCGAATTACAATTAAAATAAACTATGACTATAGCATTTAATTTGAATTAATAGTTTGCTATTTCATACAATTTTTCCTTTTAATTTTTAGTCATACATAAATATCAAACAAAAAATATTAATATAATCACTATGGGGTCGTTTGATTTGAATATGAGTTATGATGAGACAAGTTATGTTGGGATTAGTTATGATAGGATAAGTTGTGCTGAGATTATTTCTTATTGAGTGTTTGGTTTGTTGTATTCAAAATAATATACATTGATAAATTTTAAGAACAAGTTGTTTGTTTACAAAATTACCCTTCACTTTATTTAGTTTTTTTATATATATATTTTCTTTGCAAGCTTTAGTTATTCATTTTTAAAAATAAAACTTTTATTTTATTTAGCTTAAATATTTTTGTTTATGTATTTCCATGATAAGTATCATATGTATTTAAAAATAAAACTTTTTTCTTATTTAGCTTAAAAATAGAACTTCCCTCTTAAGTTTGTTCAAGAGAAAAATATTTATGAGGAACCAAAATATAAATAAACATAAGAATTAGTCAAATAAATTCATAAATAAAAATTATATCTATATAGTGTAATTTTTTAATAGAAAAATATGAATAACTACCATAAAAACAAGGAGTATTGAATATTATTGTACATGGTATTAAAAATAATGTAAATATACATAAATATGAAAAATGATGCATAAAAAGAGTTTAAAGGGATATATTTATCATTTACCTATTTTATTCAGGGATAAGTTATCCTGGAATTACCATGCTACCAAATGTGAGGGATAACTTATCCCAGTACTAATTCATAATCGTGGGATAAGTTATCCCAAGCTTTGCAACCAAACAAGGAAATAAATGATACTTAACATTTATCCTGGGATTAACTCTCCTTATCCATCACACCAAACGACCCCTAAGTATAAGGACTCTATACAATTAACATTACTTAACTCTGCTCTCTGCATTTACCCTTTAGGTTTAGTATTACTTTAGTCTTTAGATACACAACGACAAAACCTAAAGAACTAAGAACAATGATGGCTAGGATTTGCAACGACGATGACAAGGGTTAGGCAACAACTAGGGTTGTGAATTGTGAGTATTTGCTATACTTTTACTACACTAAGCAATTTTTTTGCACTCAATGAGTAATTTGATTTCTCTCGTTTTTATTTCCCGTCAAATTGTTAGACAAGTCATATATTTGTTATGAAAGCATTTTCTTATTGGTTAAATTGAAAATCGAACCGTTGAAGATAAAAAACCGATAACAAATATCTTATTGGCTTGGTTATCGGTTTAGCATATTCAAAAACTGAAAACTGATAAATCGGACCGATAATACTTAAAACCCAACCGAACCGACCGATACACACCCTTAATGATTTGTGGTGCAGTGGTGGGACTGCTCTACTCTCAATCAAAAGTTTCATATTTAGGTCTAGGTATGTAAAAAATCATGTTGGAAGCGTCATCCCCGAATAAGTCATGCAGTACGTGATCCGAATGTTATCTGAGTTCCAGTTCAAACTCCGAATATCAAGTGGAAAACAAAAAAAAATTGTCACCCAATTCTCTCACTAGAAACATAAAAATTGAATAAACAATTTTTTATAAATTGGGGTGAGTATAAAGTATAATAATTCTAGAATAAAATGTAGGATTATTTTACTCCACGTTTGGTTGAAAGTATTAGTTAGTCTTTAGATTATTTATCCCACAATTTTTATCATAATGATGAAATAAGTGAAATTATGTATCCTAATATGACTTATTTTAAGTATTTAATCTCAAAATAACTCATTTCCAACTAAATAAGCTCGGAAAAAGTATGAAAATGTTGGAGGCATCGCAGAACGTGCTGGCAAGTGAGTTGGTATGGGCCCAAAGGTGATAATGTTGGACAAATCCTAACTTGCAGCATCTTTGTAAAGGCCCAATTGTCAGTGTAATGGACCCATTCTGACTCAGCCTTGATGGAACTTGTCATCAAACTTTCTTTTCCATATTTGAAAATGAATTATGTTTACACCTTTTCCAATGCTTAATTATACTGCTCGGGAAAATATGTTACCAATAATTTTAACACCGAAAAGTACTATAAATTCTAAAAAAATTTACATCAATATGATGAAAAATATATCGTAAAATGTTAGTTAAAGTTCTTATTATTTGATTTTACAAAAAATAATCATGACAGCTAAAAGTAGACGGAAGAAATAGTAGCAAGTAGGCATTTGAATAATAACTTGGTTAAACTAAAATAATAATAATTGTATTTGAATATTAATATTACTCGAAATTTCTTTTAAAAATTTGTGAATGAATATCATTGTTTTGTTAGAAATACATACCAATCCTTTCCCCGTATTTACTTAAGTTCATTATTTGTAAATATTGATGGACAAATCACAAATGGGGATGACCACTTTCAGTTATTCTATGGTATTTTCAAACATGTATTCCCTCCATCTCATATTAATTGCGCTCACATGACGTATTACAAAAAAACTAAGCCATGCAGGATTTCAAATTAATTATTTTTCCAATAGTTAGGTAGGAAGAATGAATAAGTCTGTGAAGTGCATGTGATCCAAGGTTTTAAAGTCATCTAGATGACATACTATGATTATTTAATAATGAGGAAAACTAACATTATAATAGAAGAATAATATTATGATTTGGATAAAGTGGTGGATGAGATTCTTTTTTTGAGAGTACAGAAGACATAAGTGAAAAAGTGAAGGGAATATGGTCCCCAAAATCCCATATATAATGAAACTCAATCTTGAAAATAAAAACTAATGGTCCCATAGGGGTTCTTGCTAGCTTACTCACATTTTTATCTTTTTTAAACTTTGGAACAATACTTTAGTGTGTTTCATTAAAAGAAACAATCTAGTATACCTTCTATGCACGAACACATGCAGACCTTCCCCATCTCTTCATTAAGAGCACAGGATATGGGCAGAGCCGGATTTAGGAGGAGGTGAGGGTGTTCATCACCCGAAACTTTTTGATAAAATATTATGTTTTATATATTAGGTGCTTTTTTTTCTAAACTTTTTTTAGTGTATATAGAATCTTTTTAACACAAATCAAGAGGTTGATTCAGTAACTTAGAAGGTTTAAATTTAATGTTGAGATTTTAAATTCAAATCTCAAGCATTGCATTTTTATTTTTTTGGAAAATTGATTATTAGTAGGAAAATGTATTTTGTTGAGAAAAATATGGTGATATTATTGAAAATCACTCTTCATGACAATAATATTTTTGCCTTGTGGCCCACGTGACACAAAATATTCATACATCCAAAAATTCTACAAATAAATTATTTTTAGCAGCGATATCAAACATGTTCTAAGGCTAATTAGCAGCCTAGACTACCAACTAATAGCTTCACTTATCATAGTACTTTGTATTTGTTAGTGACTATGGAAAAAGTTGAAGTGGTGATGATCACTCATCACTGAACGATTATAATTGATAGATCAATAGAATAAAATCAACGACTAGTGAAATTCAATGCATTACACATTCGCCAATAAGTAGACCTCAATAAACATTTTTACGTGTACAAACACAAACATAAGCAATAGTTCATTTTTCATGCCCTAATAATCCTGAAGGCAACGGGCACCTACTCTATCACCTAAATAGGAGAATCTTTAAACCCAATTTAAAATATGAAATGTGGAAGTGAACAAAATATAAAATAAACACCTTATTTAAATAAGGAATATTCAAACTTAGTTAAAAACAAGTACTTTGGTCACAAATTACACTAAACACTTCCAAAGAAATAGTCTAAACAGGTACAAGAGCTTCTAAAGAATATAATTTATGAAAGAAATAGGACACAACTCCTAATTAGTCCTACCATAAGGAAAGAGGATTAAAAGCTTTTAGAGATCATCGTCATCTTCATCTAAGAAACATCACTAATCCTGCAATCATGCCAAGTGGAATAACAAGAGTAGTATCATCACAACCAACAAGTACTGATAGGCATCATCGGTCGACCTGAATCCACCACATATCATCATGCAAATAACCAAAGAATTAAACATGAAACTTGGAGATGAAATTAAAACCCTGATCCACTCGGTCACTACTCTCACTACAAGTAGTATCACCTTGGAACTGATCAAACGCTCTATCTCAAGTCACCACTTTCATTATGTAACGATCGGTTTCCGTCGTTATAGAAAAGCCAACGGGGAAAAATTTTGGGCCGGAAAACTTTTTGGTAGTACCTTGAAATTTCCCAACCTAGTCCAGATTTGGACGAAATCGGAGTCAGTAAGGTCTAGGGAAATTTGGTAACAAACGGGAGATCAAATTATGAATTTGATCATATGATCAGATAGCTAAGACCTTAAGGAACCCGTACGACTTAACGGAATCGAATTCGGGCGAGTGAAACTCTAAAAAATGGTCTTAGCATTTACGGGTATTTTCTGAGAGTCGTGGGGTGAAGGTGTGTTGTGAATTGGGGGTTTGAAACTTTTAATTTAGCTCTTTGTTTCTGTGCAAGCTGCCAAGGTGGGATTTACCCGCCAGGACGAGGCCGCTGTAGCCGGGTGAGGACCGCTGTGGCGGGGCAGACGCGAATAAAAGTCAGAAATAAACCCCAAAAATGTTTATTTCTGTAATTTTTTACCTTGAGAGCTAAGGAACGAACCCAGGTGTCTTCTTGACAGTTTTTCACCATTCTTGAGGCTAAAGGTAAGGTTTTCACTTCCTGAATTAAATTTTCAATCCGTAGAACTTAGTTTCATGGGTAATTATCGATGGTGGAGGGTTTTGATCTGAGATTTATGGTGGAAGAAACCCTAAACTGGGTATGGGGATCAAGGGTTCGACCTAGGATTACTTTATTGATTATAATCCGGGTATTTAGGTCTTGTTTATTGATCCTCACATTATTATTATTATTTGTAGACCAAGAACAAGCGGAAAGAATCTGGAAGGTGAAGAATCAAGTTTCTTAGGGGATTCAAGCTTTGTTCGAGGTAGGTGATGGTTGTGATTTCATGTTGTGTGATATATGTTTGTTCTTGCTTCATTAAATTGCATGTATGTATGCGAATGTTGCATTATTGATCACACTAATCGTAAATGAGTATGAACGAATAACTATATGCCATGAATCACCTCTTAATTGTATGATTGTGAGAATGTACATTGTGATTGTGATTGTGGTATGTTGAATGGAACGGGTGTCACGTTCTGACACACTAACTGGGATCGGATGTCACGTACTGACATAAATATTGGAACGGGTGTCATGATCTGACACACTAACTTGGAACGGATGCCACGATCTAGTACACTAACTGTTTGGGTATGGGTTCCATGAGAGGACCAATGACTTGTTATACATATGCGTATTGTTGAGAAGGTGGAATTGTACATTGATCCTAAAATGATATTGATATTGTATATGTTCGGTGCATGCATGTTTATGATGTTGTAATGACTTGCTTATATTGCACTTAGTGGGATAGTCGCGTGATCCTACCAGTACACTGTGGTTGTGTACTGATACTGCACTTGCTCTTTCTTTGTTGAGTACAGGGAATCTTCAAGCGGCTACTGACAGACCTCGTTTAGAAGATCAGTGATCGTCATCAAATTCAAGGGTGAGCCAGTTCTTACGGGCTACCTTGAGTTCTCTTTCTGTTTAGTCCATCTTATTCGGACTTAGACTAGTTCATTAGATATTCCTATATTTAGCTTGGGTTGTACCTATTTCTTTAGACTATGGTTCTTTGTTAGAGTTTTGGTACATTGACTTTCAGGTTCTAGGTATTTAATTCCACAATCGTTTGTTAGACTTTTAGAGTTTATGGAAACTCTACTTTATTTCTGTATTTAAACCTGCTTCCGTATCTTTAAATGCGTAGATTCATGGTTAGTTGGGTTGTAGTAATGGTTCTTCCACCGGAGGGTTAGTGTGGGTGCCAATCACGATGGTCTGGGTCGTGACAAAAGTTGGTATCAGAGCCCTAGGTTTGTTGATCTCGATGTACCAAAACGAGTCTAGTAGAGTCTTACGAAATGGTACGGAGACGTCTGTATTTTTCTTCGAGAGGCTATAGGACTTTAGGAAATCTCCCTGTTTTCTTTTGACTCCTTTCATGCTATAACTTGGGTCCAATTGGTATTTGGCGATTCAAATTGGTATCTAACCTCCTTCACTCTTCTGTCCGCAGATGGTTATCACTCGTTTCAATGGTGTCTGGCCTGTAGCTCCCGTCAATGAGCCCGTTGAGGAGTCCGCAGCAAGAGGTCGTAGTCGAGGAAAGGGTAGAGGAAGAGCAAGGGGTAGAGGCTGTGGAAGGGTAAGGCCCGCTAGGGGTGGAGCTCCATTTGAGGATGCTCCCAGAAATGAGAATCCTCTTGCGCATCACGAAGAGATAGAGGAGAATGTGGAATTTGAGAATGATGAGGATGTTGGACAAGAGGAAGAGGTGCAGGCTGAGACTACATGTATTCCTCCCTTAGACCCAGTGTTAGCTCAACAGATTATGCCATTCCTGAAAGGATTGGTTGGTCCTGGAGTTCTTCCCGCAGTGCAAGCAACTCAAGCTCCCGCCAACCCCCCTATTGCTATCACTGACCCCAAGGTGGGTGGAACTGTAGGTACTGATGCTTTCTTTCGTCCTTTGTTGGGTCCCGTTATGACTGGTAATGAGCATGAGATGTTGACTAAGTTCTTGAAATTGAAACCGTCGGTGTTCCATGGTTCTGAGAGTGAGGACGCCTATGAGTTCATCTTAGATTATTATGAGAGGATTCATAAGTTGGGAATTGTCCATCAGCATGGAGTAGAGTTTGTGACTTTTCAACTTCAGGGAGGCTAAGCAGTGGTGGAGAGCTTATGTGGAATGCAGATCTTCAACTTTACCCCCACTCACTTGGACCCAATTTCATGCTCTGTTCTTGGAAAAGTATGTATCCCGGACTTTGAGAGAACGCAAGAAGGATGAGTTCATGGCTTTGGAGCAAGGTGGTATGTTTGTGGCTGTTTATGAGGCCAAGTTCCATGCTTTGTCTAGATATGCTACGCAATTGGTGACTACTGAGCAAGAGAGGATCCATCTATTTGTTAAGGGACTGAATTCTGAGATACAAGTATTGTATGTACATATGACTTCTGCAGGAAAAAGTTTTAATGAGGTAACCGATTTTGTAAAGAAAGTGGAGGGGGTGAGGCGAGACGGTCAGGCTAAGGTATTGGCCAAGAAAGCTAAGAGCCTAGGTAACTTCCAGGGTTCCTACTCCAGAGGTTCAGGGAGGCCAACACTTGCAGCCTGGCCAATTCAGTTCGTTATGCCCGCTTCTACAGGTAATTACTTGGGAACTCCACCTCAGAATTTGATTCATGATAGCCAGGGAGCCGCACCTTCGGCGGGTGGCAGGCCATCTTTCGATCACATTTGTTATAATTGTGGAGAACTTGGGCATATGAGGAGAAATTGTCCCTACCCGCGCATGATGGATTCCGCGCAGCAGCAGACTATAGTAGTGGTACCCGCGGGAAATGGTAATAATGACCGAGGGCGTCCACAAGATGGGCGAGGAGGAAATCAGCGAGGTGGTGGAGGTCGGGGAAATGGTAACACATGCAGAGGTACGGTGCAGCCAGGCAGGGAAATCGCATGTCAAGATGACAGGGCTCAGTGTTATGCCTTTCGGGGCAAGAGTGAGGCAGAGGCATCTGAGGCAGTGATTACAAGTACTATTCTTGTATGTGACAGGATGGCTAATGTACTATTTGATCGGGTTCTACTTATTCTTATGTGTCCGTGCGATTTGCCTCTGAATTTTACATGATTTGTGATATACTTGATGCCCCCATCCATGTTTCTACCCCCGTTGGAGAGTTTGTCATAGTCACTCATGTCTATCGTGCTTATCCTATCTTGTTTATGGGTTTTCAGACTTAGGGTGATTTGGTGATTTTGGATATGACTGACTTTGATATAATCTTAGGCATGACTTGGTTGTCCCACTATTATGCTGTGTTAAATTATAATACTAAGTCTGTGACTCTAGAGATCCCCGGTAGGGAAAAATTAGAGTGGGAAGGGGTGTACAAGCCTAAGCCAGCTAAATTCATATCCTCCATTAAGGCTAGGAAACTAGTGGGGCAGGGTTGTTTGGCTTATTTTGCTCATATTCGAGATGTTGAGGTTGAGTCTCCCTTTATTGATTCTATTCCGGTGGTGTCAGAATTTAGAGAAGTGTTCCCAACCGATTTGCCTGGTATGCCTCCGGATAGAGATATAGATTTCTGCATTGATTTGGAGCGTGGTACTCATCCCATTTTCATCCCTCCATATCGTATGGCTTCGGCAGAATTAAGAGAGCTTAAGGATCAAATCCAAGAGCTCCTTGATAAAGGATTCAGCCGTCCTAGTACTTCCCCATGGGGTTCCCCAGTTTTGTTTGTTAAAAAAAAAGATGGTAGTATGAGAATGTGTATAGACTATCGACAATTGAATAGGGTCACCATTCGAAATAAGTATCCATTACCTTGGATAGATGATCTTTTTGACCAATTTCAGGGTGCATCAGTTTTATCTAAGATTGATTTAAGGTCTGGTTACCATCAGTTAAAGATTAGGCCTGAGGATATACCAAAAAACGACATTTAGGACCCGCTATGGGCACTATGAGTTCTTAGTTATATCGTTTGAGTTGAAAAATACGCCTGTAGCTTTCATGAGTTTGATGAATGGGGTGCTTAAGCCCTTTCTTGATTATTTTGTGATAGTGTTCGTTGATGACATTCTGGTTTATTCAAAAACTGAGGAAGAGCATGCCCACCATCTTCGTATTGTTCTGGGTGTTCTTGGAAAACAAAAGTTGTATGCGAAATTTTCTAAGTGTGAATTTTGGTTGACTTCGGTTGCCTTTTTGGGGCATGTAGTTTCAAAAGAAGGGGTAATGATAGATCCCCAAAAGATTGAGCCGGTTAGGAATTGGGTTCGACCAAGTTCTGTGACTGAAATTAGGAGTTTTGTGGGGCTCGCTAGCTACTATTGTCGGTTTGTGAAAAGCTTTACTTCTATTGCCACACTTGACCAATTTGACCAAAAAGGAGATACCATTTGGTTGGAATGAAAAATGTGAGGAGAGATTTCAAAAGCTCAAGACTCTTTTGACCACAATACCTATTCTAGCGCTACCGGTGGAGGGTAAGGATTTAATTATTTATTGTGATGCTTCAGATTCAGGCTTGGGTGCGGTGTTCATGTAGGATAAAAATGTCATAGCTTATGCATCGCGATAGTTGAAGGTGCATGAGAGGAATTATCCAACACATGAGTTAGAGTTGGCAGCGGTAGTGTTTGCTCTTAAGATCTGGCGGCATTATCTTTATCGTGTCAAGTGTGAGGTGTTTACTGATCATCGTAGTCTACAACATGTGTTCACTCAAAAGGATCTAAATTTGAGACAGCGAAGGTGGATGGAGTTACTCAAGGATTATGATGTGACCATCCAATACCATCCGGGTAAGGCTAATGTAGTGGCAGACGCACTAAGTCGAAAAGCGGTGAGTATGGATAGTTTAGCTTGCTTGAGTGTATCCAAGCGATCTTTGGCTAAAGAAATTCAACATTTGGAGTCTAAGTTCATGCAGTTGGGCATCTCAGAGAAAGGTGGGGGTGTTAGCTAGCATTAAAGTAAAGGCCACGTTCATTGAGGAGATCAAGGCCAAACAGTTTGAGAATGAACATTTGAAAGAGCTCAGAAATAAAACAGTGTCCGGCAAAGCACAAGAGACCACTCTTGATGCGGGAGGTGTACTTAGTTTTAAAGAAAGGATTTGTGCTCCTAGAGTGGGCGACTTGATTCAGAATTTATTGACAGAATCCCATGGTTCGAGGTATTCCATTCATCCGGGTGTGACTAAGATGTACCGAGATTTGAAGCGAATTTATTGGTGGCCTGGCATGAAGAAAGATATAGTGAAGTGTGTGGCTAAGTGTTAAAATTGCCAACTAGTAAAATATGAACACCAAAGGCCTACCGGTTTACTTCAAAGAATGTCAATTCTGAAATGGAAGTGGGAAAGAATAGCTATGGATTTCGTGGTTGGTCTTCCCAAGACATTAGGAAAATATGATTCTATTTGGGTAGTTGTTGACAGATTGACTAATTCAGCCCATTTTATTCTATTCAGAACAGATTATAATGCTCAACAATTGGCTAAGGTGTATGTAAGGGAGATAGTAAGGTTGCACGGGGTGCCCCTTTCTATCATCTCAGACCGTGGTACGCAGTTCACGTCCAAGTTTTGGAGGAAATTACATGAGGAGTTGGGTACGCAACTCACTTTTAGTACAGCTTTCCATCCACAGACGGACGGACAATCAGAAAGGACTATTCAAGTGTTAGAGGACATGTTGAGGGAATGTGTGATTGACTTTGGAGGTCATTGGGATAAGTTCCTACCCTTATGCGAGTTCTCTTATAATAATAGTTACCACTCCAGCATTGACATGAGACCATTTGAAACACTGTATGGGAGGGGATGTAGATCACCTATAAGTTGGTTTGAGGATGGAGATGTGAAACATTTGGGGGTTGATTTAGTGAAGGATGCTCAAGATAGCTAAGCTTTTAGCTGCCCAAAGTAGACAGAAGAAGTATGCAGACCATAAGGTAAGAGACATGGCATTTCAGACTGGTGGGAACGTTCTTCTTAAGGTATCACCCATGAAAGGAGTAATGAGATTCGACAAGAAAGGCAAGCTTAGTCCCTGATACATTAGACCATTTGGGGTTCTTGATCATGTAGGGCCAGTGGCGTATAGGTTGGCTTTACCCCTAATATATTGGAAGTTCATCCGGTATTTCATGTGTCCATGTGAAGAGATATCATGGAGATGGGGACTACATCATAAAATGGGACTCAGTGGTGTTAGACAAAGACCTTCAGTATGAGGAAAAACCGATTGCAATTCTTGATCGTGATGTCCGAAAGTTGAGGACCAAAGATATTAAGTCCGTGAAAGTTCAATGAAAGCATCGTCCGATTGAGGAAGCCACTTGGGAGACCGAGAAGGACATGCGAGCCAAGTATCCATAGTTTTTCGCCGATTCAGGTACTACTCCAATCTTGCTTTAGCCTGTTTCTCCTGGTTTGTCACTCGGGGACAAATGATGGGTAAATTGGTATCTGTTACAATGACCATTTCCCGTCGTTATAGAAAAGCCAACGGGGAAAATTTTTGGGCCGGAAAACTTTTTGGTAGTACCTTGAAATTTTTCAACCTAGTCCAGATTTTGACGAAATCAGAGTTAGTAAGGTCTAGCGAAATCTGGTAACAAACGGGAGATTAAATTATGAATTTGATCATATGAGCAGATAGCTAAGACGTTAAGGAACCCATACGACTTTACAGAATCAAATTCAGGCGAGTGAAACTCCCGAAAATGGTCTTAGGGTGAACATGTATTTTCTGAGTGTCGTGGGGTGAAGATGTGTTGTGAATTAGGAGCTTGGAACTCTTAATTTAGCTATTTATTTCTGTGCAAGCCGCCAAGGCAGGATTTTTCCGCCAGGGCGGGGCCGCTGTAGCGGGGTGAGGACCGTTGTGGCGGGACCGACGCGACTTAAAGATGAAAATAAACCCAAAAAATATTTATTTCTGCAATTTCCGACCTTGAGAGCTAAGGAACGAACCAAGGTGTCTTCTTGACAGTTTTTCACCATTCTTGAGGCTAAAGGTAAGGTTTTCACTCCCCGAATCCATTTTTCGATCCGTAGAACTTAATTTCTTGGGTAATTATCGATTGGGGGAGGGTTTTGATCTGAGATTTATGGTGGAAGAAACCCTATACTGGGTATGGGGATCAAGGGTTCGACCTAGGGTTACTTTATTGATTATAATCCAGGTATTTAGGTCTTGTTTATTGATCCTCGCATTATTATTATTATTTGTAGATCAAGAACAAGCCGAAAGAATCCGAAAGGGGAAGAATCAAGTTTCTTAGGGAATTCAAGCTTTGTTTGAGGTAGGTGATGGTTGTGATTTCATGTTGTGTGATATATGTTTGTTCTTGCATCATTATATTGCATGTATGAATGCGAATGTTGCATTATTGATCACACTAATCGTAAATGAGTATGAACGAATAGCTATATGCCATGAATCACCTCTTAATTGTATGATTGTGAGAATGTACATTGTGATTGTGGTGTGGTATGTTGAATGGAGCGGGTGTCACGTTCCAACACACTAACTGGGATCGGATGTCACGTACCGACATAAATATTGGAACGGGTGTCACGATCCGACACACTAACTTTGAACGGGTGCCATGATCCGTACACTAATTGTTTAGGTATGGGTTTCATGATAGGACCAATGACTTGTTATACATATGCGTATTATTGAGAATGTGGAATTGTACATTGATCCTGAAATGATATTGATATTGTATATGTTCGGTGTATGCATGTTTATGATGTTGTAATGACTTGCTTATATTGCACTTAGTGGGATAGTCGCATGATCCTACCAATACACTATGGTTGTGTACTGATACTGCACTTGCTCTTTCTTTGTTGAGTACAAGGCATCTTCAAGCGGCTACTGACAGACCTCGTTTAGAAAATCAATGATCGTCATCGAATTTAAGGGTGAGCCAGTTCTTCCGGGCTGCCTTGAGTTCTCTTTCTGTTTAGTCCATCTTATTCGGACTTAGACTAGTTCATTAGATATTCCTATATTTAGCTTGGGTTGTACCCATTTCTTTAGACTATGGTTCTTTGTTAGAGTTTTGGTACATTGACTTTCAAGTTCTAGACATTTAATTCTGTAATCGTTTGTTAGACTTTTAGAGTTTATGGGAACTCTACTTTATTTCTGCATTTAAACCTGCTTCCGTATCTTTAAATGTGTAGATTCATGGTTAGTTGGGTTGTAGTAATGGTTCTCCCACCGGAGGGTTAGTGTGGGTGCCAATCACGATGGTCTGCGTCGTGACACTTTACAAGTAGTATTACTTTAGAACTCATACGCTTTATCTCAAATCACCTCAGCTCCTTCTGCTGCCAACTTCACAATCTACACCATTCCACACTCATATCATATCATAATCTAATCCTTCTATCACATAGATATTTCATGAATACAAGAGCACTATTAACTCTATTAACCAGTTTACTACTCTCCCTCAAGCTCTCATTTCAACACTCTGGCCCTTAACCAATCTAGTAAACTACTTGCAAGACTCTTACTAAATCATCTTGACTCAAATTCCCCTTATCAAATATGTCCTATACAACCCAGGCGAACAATACAGTACGAGCTAGTGAATAAGTTAAACTCATAATCCACATCTCGACTTAATCATTCACAAATGACATGTCCACAACATTACAATAATAAGCCATACATATTTTATCACACCTTTGTCACGATCCAAAAATGGACATAATGACACTCGTCTAAATCCACCAAGACAAGTCAGCCTAAAATCCAACAATACGAAAGAAATGTGAAAATAAATCAATAATAGCATAATTGCGGAAAACTTAGACAATTTTATAAACACTCCCAAAAAATTGTTGTCACGTGTACAAGCCTCCAATGTATGAAAACAAAACTGAAAGATAAATAAAAGTGTCAATATCTTTATTTTTCGAATAGAACAAAACATAAAATAAGGAACAAGAGGGTCCGCCGGTATGACAAGCAACTAGCTCTCAAGTATCCATAGAAAAACCTCAGATGTAAGTAGAAGAAGAGCAATCACACGGATCCAAGCTCGGAACCAACACAAGTGTAGAAGTAAGGAGTGAGTACCAAACAACACGGTACTTAGAAAGCAACCCACTAAACAAAGTACAACTAAGCTAGAATATGAGTACTCCTTTCATCCCAACCAAACCGCTTCCACTACAACCTGCATAGAAATCAACCCAACTTAATAGTTTACAATACACAACCCACAACTCTTAACAATCATAGTCCAACAGTCACAGTTCAATAATCAATAAGTATCAAGTTAATCAAACACAACAGTCAAACACTTGCCGAAATCATTTTCCGTCGGCACAATACCACTCACCTAAACCATTTCTCATCGGTTTTGAATGATATCACTCGTCGAAATCATTTTCCATCGGCACAATCACCACACGTCTCGTCACAGTGTACATAAATCAATGCAAAGAGGCAATTTCACACCATAAGAAAGAGACGATAAACTCAAGCAACTCAAGTCCACAATAATGCCATTAAAACATTTCATCAATCAACAAATTAAGATCAACACTCAAGGCAATTCACAAAACACAACTATTAACACGTTGCCTTTTTCATTTAATTCAATCATTGAGATCAATTAATTAGAGTAATTGAACCCATGAACCCATCACCTCATTCTCATTACACTCCAACACACACAATGAAGGAAAATATACACAAGATTCTACAAGTTCTACAAGTTTTACAAGATTTAGAAGATCACTTGCCTCAATTCAATCAAAAGTCAATCCGAAACTTGAGCTTTTCCTTTCCGAATGATATCCAAAACCACAAAATATAATCCAACAAGTAATCACAATAAGATTCTGAGAATAACATTACTCATATCATACACTTCAAAAAAGGGGTCAAATCAACTCAAGAATACAATTTCAAAAAAGAGGTTTGAATTAAAAAATATTTACTTGAATACATTACCCAAGTTATTTGGACGCTATTGGTAACAACCATTTCGAAACCAGAGTTATATTCAACTCATAATCATCATCTTTATTAAAAGCTCAACTTCATGAAAACCTTGTCAATTGCCAATCAAAAATCTCAATTTTTGATGTTAAAACCCACAAAAAATCAAAGAGAAATGAAGTTTTAGGGTCACAAAGACTTACCTAAATGATTCACCACGAGAAACCTCTTAAAAATCACCTCCAAGAATTTTCAAAAACTCAAAATGGAAGAAAATGAGGTAAAACCCTGAAATTTTAGAAAAAATGGGTCTTAGATATCACAAAAGCAAACTCAGGTTTTCTTTCGTTAACGTCGCAAAAGCGACCACCTGATCACCAAACCGATCCTTGCAAAAGATTAGCCTCTCGCTTTTGCGACCCACTCTTTGCTAAAGCGAAGGTCGTGAAAACGGCTAGACACTCGCGAATACGAATGCCAAGGGAGGCCAATCCTTCGCAAATGCGGCCTGTACCTCGCGGAAGTGAGACTTGCGAAAGTGAACAACCTCTCACTAGAGCGAGGCACACCAGATAACAGCATAACCAGCAAACTTTCAAATCTCCAAATGGATCCTCGGGATTCATTCGAAATCTCGTACACAAAAATCATATATAATACTTGACTAAACTCGACATTTCTGACTCAATGAAACCATTGAAATATGAATCTGATATCTCTTTGACCCGAGACCTGTGAAAGTCACAAGAACAAATATAATGCCTAAAAAGGTCAATCAAGCTCTGGACCTCTAAAAATTCAACCAGGATCTCCCCTAGGCCTAAAATCATCTCCTAAATCCAACAGAACTATCAGAAATCTAATCTAAGCATCCGAACTCCGAATGTTGACCAAAATTAATCTAAAGGCTAAATCTCAATAATTTCCAACTTAGGATCTCAAATCCATGAAAAGACTCTGAATTTGAAACCGACAACTCTCTTAGAATAATATCCACATTTTAAACTGGTGGAATCGATGAAATTCCATTTTGAGACCCCAAACTCCAAAAACTACTTTTAACACTTTTAGCCTTTCGAATTAAAAAACTTTCATAATTCACAACTTTTTACTCAAACCTCGAAACAAATTTCAAAATTCAATCAGTGAGGACTCAGGGTCGATATTGGAAAGGGTAAAATGGTTATTTTATTAAAAAAATCCGCAAATAACTTTCCGGGTCATTACTTTATCTTCCACTAAAAACCATGTTTGTCTTCGAACATAAAGTAAACGAAAGTACCTTAAACCTTGAAAAGTGTCAGACTCTATCTCCCAAGCCGCCTCACGAACTAAACAGTATTTTCATTGCACCTTCACTGAAGTAATATCCTTGGTCCTAAGCTTTCGAACCTGCCTATCCAATAGGGTTATGGGCTCCTCCTCAAATGACAAGTCTGGAACCAGAACTACCGAATCAAGCGAAAGCAGATGTGACTCATCTAACACGTACTTCCAATGCATAGAGATATGATACACATGATGCACAACTAATAAGCTAGGTGGCAAGACCAACTTATAGGCCACTCCTTCTACTCGACTCAAAATTTCAAAAGGGCCAATGAATCTAGGGCTAAGCTTTCCCTTCTTCCCGAACCTCATCACACCCTTCATGGGTGACACTTAGAGCCAAACGTGATCACCCTCCATAAACACAAGGCTCAAACTCTCATGTTAGTATAGCTCTTCTGCTGACTCTGTCTGTCAACAGTCTATCCTGAATCATACGAACCTTCTCCATAGTATCTCAAAGCAAGTCTGTATTTAAAGATTCCATCTCAGCCTAATCAAACCAACCGATAAGTGATCTACACCGGCTGTCATAGATTGCCTCAAATGGGGCCATCTAAGTACTAGAGTGATAATTGTTATTATAGGCAAACTATGCTAACTGCAAGTAGTCATCCCATCGAGCACCAAAATCAATCACACATGCTTGGAGCATATCCTCTAACACCTTAATTATCTGCTCGGTCTGACCATCCGTCTGAGGGTGAAAAGTCATACTCATATTTAACCGAGTACCCAAACCATGTTCTAAATCCCTCCTAAAGTGAGAAGTTAACAATGAACCTCAATCAGAGATAATAGAATTAGGCACCCCATGGAGTCGTACTATCTGACTGATGTAAATCTGGGATAACTTCTCTGCCGTATACTTCACCCGAACTAGAATGAAATAGGCGGACTTGGTCAATCTGTCAATTGACCACCCAAATAGAGTCATAAACACCCATGGTGGTAGGCAAACCCACAACAAAATCCATAGCGATCCGCTTCCACTTCCAAGTAGGAATAGGCATCCTATGAGATACACCTCTAGGCCGCTTGTGCTCACACTTGACATTTTGGCAAGTCAAACACCTAGACACAATGTCTGAAATATCCTCTTCAAGCCACACCATCAGTAATGATGGGAGATAGATGGAATATCGAGAACAATGATCCTCCTCAAGAATCAACCTAATCAACCCGCCCACCTAAGCTTGGGCATAAATCCTGCATCCAATCCTCAAGACACTATCAGAATAAAAAACATCCTCCTTGGATTCCCCTCTCAACACTTTGTCTTGAATGAGACATAACTTTTCATCATCGAACTGGCGCTCACGGATCTGCTCAACTAAGGAAGATCAGGCCTTTATAAAAGCAATCAAACCAACACTCTCCTTAGAAATCTACAACCGAACAAGATTGTTGGCTAGTCTCTGAGCATTCCTAGCCAATGGTCTCTTATCAACACTGATAGTGACAAGACTCCCCATGCTAGAAGTCTTCCTACTCAAAGCATAGGCCACCACATTGGCCTTCTCTGAATGATAAAAGATGATGATATCATAGTCCTTCAAAGTAACTCAAGTCATCTGCGCTGCCTCAAGTTTAGATCCCTCTAACTGAAGATGTACTGAAGACCACGATGATCCGTGAAGACCTCACAATGTACCCCATATAGATAATGCAGCCATGACTTAGGCACAAAGACTACGACCGCCGACTCCAAATCATGAAATATGAACTCATGCAAGGGAGTTCCAATGTTTTTATAATTGACACCCCTCTTCTTCTTGTCTTTCTTCCTCAGGCAAGAATCCGAATTTAGAATTTCGAATATGCATGAGATTCAATGTCAAATTTTTGGTAGTATCACTCATAGGTCCCCAACCATGTGTCTCAAGGACCATATGATCACGATTATGTGTCAAATTCAAATTCTCCATAGTCAGCTGAGCTAGATTTAATGTAATGTTTAATCATAATTGGATTTTTGTTGAACACGATGACTCCCTCTTCTACAACTGTATCTCTATCATCACTCTTTAGAAATTCTCCCCATGAAAACCCCCTATTCACCTGGACTACTTTATCTATACCTCATGTTTTTAATATGCTGTTGAAGAATCCCTCCATTACAACTTGAGGGGGATTGGATGATGTTCTCCAATACTCAATCTTCCCATGTACATTTTTCATTGTGATTTCACATTAATATTTGTTCCTTCTACATCAGGCAGTAATTTTTGTTGGTAAATTGATAATAGAATCAGTTGGTAATTTGAATTACCAACGGTTATTGATCCGTTGCTAAAGGGATCGATGGTGAATTTATCCAACCAATTTGATATCATTATTAGCATAATCACCAACAAAAAATTGATTAGTAAACTACCAAAAAATTGTAGGTAATTTTTGAATCTTGACTCTAAGATTTTCTTTGGTAAAATTACTAACTAAAATTCAGTCAGTATTCCATAAGTAACTTTACTAATGGATAGAAAATGCATACTCATTGATTATTCATCAAATTAGGTTGCCCTTTAAAAGATTGAATATAGTTTGAGACCAAACACATTAGTAAGAATATTTGAATGGTGGATAACGTCATTTAAAATCTTAAACTATTAAGAAAAGCACAATACTTTATTTACTTGAATATAAATCTTAAATTAACAAGAGCGAACACTTTAAAAGCCAGAGATACATATTCTTGACAAAGATATTTTTAACGATAATAACCTGCTACACTGTTGACAGAAGCGTTGTTGAATGCCACGAAGCACAACTTTAGGAGCTTTGGCATGCATTTCACAGACTTTATGTCGTCTATGATAAGCCTTTGAATTAACCAGTGCCACGTGGCACCCCTCCACTTGACACTTGGGCACCGCCGCTACAACCACCGTTGAGGGCCCCACCAAACCCGCATCGCCACTTGGCAAATATTGTCTCCCTCTCTTGTTCATTACAAACGCGACCAGTTATACCCTCCTAAGCCTGAGGGGGCGCATAGTTATTTTCAATGTAAGACCTCTTTCCTAAATTTAGATTCAAAGACATTAATTACTTTTATTCACTCGTCTTTCTACTTGTTTGTCCAACCGTTAGGTGTTGATGGTTATTGTTCCACTGAGACTGAGAAGAAGTGGTAGTTGTAGTAGTAGTACCAAGTTGCCACAAGTCACATGCAGGAGTAGAATTACTACTTTGTCCTCCAGTACTACTCCCACCATTGTTATTGTTGAAAAAGTTGCAACTCCTGTTTTCCATTATTGCTTATTTTTGTGTGTGGTTTTTGATAGAAGTACAGTACTATGAGTCTGTGAATGGTAAGTGGTACTTTGTTGATATAATGTTATGGAGTGTGATAACTGATAAGACCCTTATATGAGAAGAAATAGAATATATCGGAACGTTTCTAAACTTATCGAGTTTTATTTATTTGATCATGTATATATATATTTAAATTTTTGATTGATCTAATTAGCCTTTTGAACTTGGTAAATTGAGTGGTTTTGATCTTTCTGGATGCTGATGTGGTGTAAAGAGTGTGAATGCCTGATCTTTTAGGTGTGTGTGAGGGAAAAAAAATCAAAAATATCAATTTTCAAATGGGTATTTTCAACTATTAGGAGTCGTTTGGTAGCTGGTTAATTAGATTTATGCATGTATTAATTTTGTATGAGTTAATTATGAGTGAATCTATATATTAATTTAATGTAGGTATTAATTATATACTCCTTATGTCCCTAATTTTTTGTCCACTTTTGAATTGACATACCTATTAAGAAAACAATGATTGACATAGTGAGTTTACCATTTTACTCTTATTAATTATGAAATTGATGAATTAAAAATTTAAAATATTCAAGAAGTTCTATCTTTTTCAAAAATTAATTAATTGAGGGTATAATAGATAAAAAAAGATTTTGTCCTTACTTGATTTATCGAAATGAACAAGTAAAATGGGACATGTAAAAAAGAAAAATTAGATAAATAATTAGGTAAATAGGAAGCATTTATTAATTATTCTATTTTCTATATTGAGTTAATCTAATTCAACTTAAACTCAAAAATTAATCAAACTAATTCTCGAAAAGCGAAAATGTACCAATAATTTTGTGATGAATGGAGTGATTATTTTATAGTTTCTACACTGCATATAAAAAATGTGGCTAAAAAGAAGAAATAACCAGAGTCCTGAAAGCAAAGGACACATCAGGCCTTTGTGTTCTTAATAAAAAGAAAGTCAAGATATGGCAATATCAATAAACAATATACTTTCTATGTCTCAATTTATATTATTTATTTTTCTTTTTAGAGGACATTTAGATTAACTTAAAAGTTGGTCAAATTTATTTTTAAGTCAGTTTTTAATTTTTGAAAGTGTTTGACAAATATAAAAAATAACTTAAACTGAGTAAAAAATGACTTAAAATAAGTAAGAGAGTGTTTGGCAAGGTCAAAAATGACTTAAAATAAGTCAAAAATTAAAAATAGGTCCCCCTACTTTTAATTTTTTGACTTAAAAATTACTTTTTAAGTCAATCCAAACGGGGTCTTAGTCCGTTCAAATTAAAAATAACATATTATATATTTAGTAACAATTTAACTTAAAATATTTATTTTTATCCTTAATAAAATAATTTATAGACATACAAAAATCTATGACTTATTTCACACCACGAGTTTTAAATTATTTTTTTCTTAAATTTTGCGTTAAGTCACACTAACTTCGGGTGCACCAGCGCTAAAGCTGGATTCAAACTCAGGTCTCGCTGGTGGTTCCTCTAGCTTTTATGAGTAGCACAATGACGCTCCTATATATGCTCTTCATAAGTGTACTGTTAATTATATCATAATTTTTGTCAATGTTTCAAGATAGATATACAGATATACACATAATTTTTTCTAAAGTTAACGAGTGCACGTGCACCTATCTATAGAAATGGGTCCGCCTCTGGGTGGGGTGGGGGTACTTGTGCAACTGGGGTTAGAAGCTTTAAAGGAAAAGGCTGTAGTTTGCAGGAGATGATAAGATAGGAGGGACTGATGATCGATTAAGACTCGTATATATTAGTTGCACCACGTGAGTTAGCTTCAGATTAATATGCTTCTTGGACCATATATTTTGTTGACATATTAGTTATACAAGTATGTATTATAAATTATAGTTTTAGTGTGAGGAATATATTAATAAATGAACTATGATAGGAATAACAAAGAAAGAACTGGTTTTTTACTGTATTGAACTTTAATTAAATTCAGATTCACGTGTCATGATAGAGAACATAGTTAAATAATCTTCTTCAATTGCGGGATTCATTTAAGTTGGTGCTCCCAACAATACTTTTTTCATTCACAAGACTCAAATTTATTTAAGGTAGAAAGATTTCATTCATCTCATCATAAATAATGTCGGTTATAAAAAATGTTATATATAGCTGATAATAATATATAAGGTTTTAGATATTTGGCACTAATAGGTTTGAGGAGACATAAATGTAGGCTAACTAGAATTGAAGAGAGGTGATTGGACAATCATAAAATATGTTCAGTTCACCGAGGACATGACACCAGATAGGAGAGAGTGAATGTTGAAAATTAAGATAGAATGTTACTAGATAGTTGAGTGTTGTGTTTTTTTTTTTGGAGGAGGGGGATGAGCTTGACACTAGTTTTTGTGATCCAAACCACCGTGATTGATATCCACACTAATTCCTCTGATGGCTGGTGGGTGAATCATAAGTCATAACTTATCAACTAAAACAACTTATAACTAAATTGTTATCATTATCTAAAAGCATTAAAACAAAAATAATAATTTCAAACATAATAACAAGTGCAGAAGTCTAACTATGTATATGTCACTATCCAAAGTACACCTTAGACATGACATGGTGAATAGGATCCCGAGAGACCCTAAACCAGCCACTTGACATAAACATGATGTAATGAAGTACAATTTATGAGATATAAACGATATACGTCTCAAATCATAAGATGACATAAAGATACTAACAAAGCGCATAAGAGAATACACTGAATACTACTAAGTCTAACATAGCCTTTCTAACATCATAGGAGTGGTTGGGGCGTAACACATACACCATGTACAAGTCTGAAACCAAAATGACCATAAAAGCAATAAAAGTATCCATGGTTTTGTCATCGAATCATGAGGACTCACCAATCAAGCAACCAAAGCTTGGCAATTCCGATCTAAGCACGTCCAGGAGGAGGAGTGTTGAACCATATATTATGAGATAATATAGGCACAAATATGTATTAGTACGATGAACGTACTAAGTATGGGGAAATGCAATAAACGTAAACATGATAATATAGTAAACTTAAACATGATATGCATGACCAAGTGAAACGTAATAAAAGCCTTTTGAGAGAAAATCATAAATCATGAACAAGGTCAATGCATACTTGAAAATCGTTAGGAAAAGCTTTGAATTGACTTTTAAAGAAAATATATTTAATTTGTGAAATATTTATCGTTAACCGACACTAAGACCATGTGAGCTATAACATGGAATCTTACATGACCCTCACACCGAAAAGGGGAATCTTTAAGGTAGGACTCCGTCTCATTCATTATTGATACAGTGGATCCACTATCTAGGTCATTTAAGACAATCCTACAGGGGCACATAGTTTGGGACAAGGAGATTGCTTCTAGAGTCCCTGCCTTACTAGCGGGAGAGTCTCCATCTCAAAGTCCTCTTTGTGCTAAGTAAATCCCAATGGAAAAAGACATAATCATATTCAGAATCAAAATACTTGAAAAGGCAACAATTAATGTTACGAATCTAATGATAAGTTCATATTAGAATATGTTATCTCCTGTATTCAGGTTAGTAAAAATAGAAACAAAAAAAATAAATAATCCGAATCCACAGAACCCACTGTGTATCCTTAAGAAATTTAATCCCCTCAAGTATCCGAGGTTGTAGATTAATTCCTTCCAAGATAAAATGGAATAACTATTAAGAAGTAGCGGTACCTCAAAATTCAATAATCTCAGCGAACTCAAAAACGAGAGCACACACAGACTCCGTCGATCGACAATTTGATTTGTAAGAAAATGTATGCAGAAGAGAGAAAATTTTCAGTGTTTGAAAAATGAGAGAAATCTCTCTATTTATAGACAAATCCAGCAAGGAATGCATCTGTTCAGACATGTCTTTCCAGAATATTTGTGTATTTTAGGAGAAGAAGTGTCTGTTCGGAAGGAACAGGTCCCTTCTGAGCGACTTTACCGTTACACGAATTTTCAAACAATTATGTTATGCAAAATTGATTCTGTTAATTAATTAATTAACATTCTGAATTAATTTTTAATAAAAGGAAATTAATTAATGAGATTGATTAAATAAATTTTGCCTAAAAATTATCAATCAATCATTTGTCAAAGCCGAGGCCGAGCAAGCGACGACGACGGCGCGAGGGGGCACCTTCTACTTAACCATTTAAGAGCTAAAGTAAGTGTGTAACACCCCAAAAATTTTTAAGTTAAGACCCGAACTATTCCTCATTTACATGTAAGGTCGTATCGGGTGATTCTTAAATTGACCATATGTGTAAAGGTAAATTCTTTAGTGTGGGAATGATTTTGGATATCAATTAAGGTCACTAGAAACTCATAGCACTAAGTTGAGTTGAAAGTTTCCTTACCGATTAAGTTTTGATGTAAGATTCTCTTTGGGTCAACTTCAAACGACCATATCTCTTAGAATATAAAGAGCTACATGGCCCTTAACCTATCAATTTATAGGTATTTGAATCTTCTTTCCAACGCCGCCAATTTCACAACGATCTGAATTTTGAGTAAAAAGTTATGACCATTTTAGTAACCTGATATAGTGCAGTGACGAATTAGCCGACGGAAAAACATTAAAAAGGGTCGTTTTTGTCTTTTTACCTCTAAGAAAATCCTAAATGAATTTCTTGACTAATTAAAGACCCAAAACAATCAGATTTTCATCTCTTAATACATCATTCTCTTCTCTCTCAAACCCTGAGGAAAAATCAAAGTAGAAGACTTCATTCAAGATTCTTTTCATTTTTTTCAAAATTCTTCTTCAAGGTAAGTCTTTCTCCAAGAATTCTAGTCTTTCCGACTCAAATTCCTCCATATAATTATGAATCATTAATGAAAATCATAATTCTTAGCCATGGAGATTTCAAGAAACTAATTCAAGAATCTCAAGAAAGGTTTTCTTGATTGTTTACCTTCAAGTTAGAGTTTCAAGGCTTCTCATCGAGTTCTTATTCAAGATTCTTCAACAACCTTGTTATTTCAGGTATGTAAGACTATCATAGTGTTTTACTAGTTCATTCTCACGCCCTACATCTACTTTCAAATGAGTAAAAGAGTAATCTATTCTATCCCTAGATTTGAGTATTCTTGAGATGAGTTGATTTTGAGTTCTTGAGTTCCGTACTCATTTTGAAATTCTATTCCTAATTATTAAATTGTTATATGTTATGCATTAAAATTCTTGAGTTGATTTGTTCATGTCTATATTTCAGCATGGACCCTATGAATTGAGTATTTTTTAGATGAGTAGTATCGTTGAGTTCTGAGTACTGAGTTTTCATATTGCTATTAAGATCTCTGAGTTGAGTCGTTCATGTTCATAATTCCGCATGAACCCTATGAATTGAGTTATAAATCTTAAGAAGCTTTTTAAAGTCAACACTTGAGTTTTAAACTGAGTTTTTGAAGAAGTAAAGATGATTTTTGAGAAAGAGTTTCTAAAACATGATTAGTATGACAATCGAGTATGTCATTAATGTTTAAGCAGTATGGTATCTAGTTATGCCATCAATGTTTATGCAGTATGACTTCCCGAGTCATCAATGATCATATCACAATATGATTTTGATATATTTTTGAGAAAGAGTTTTCAAGTATGAATTGAGTAAGAGTATAAGGGAACTAAGTATTCCTAAAGGTATCAGTTTTTACATTGATAAAAGAGAAACTTTGATTTCTAAATGAGTTATGAGTTCAAAGATATTTCAAGAGCAGTTACCTCTTTTAAGAGGATAGTTTGAGAAATTATCTCAAACTAGAGGAGGAGTGTGTTTTTAAACGTTGAGCATAAAGTTATATGACTTATCTTGGGAGTAGTATCGAGCACCGAATTAGGTTAGAGTCTTTTATGATTTGGAGGTCCCATAGAACTACGTAGCCAACGTAGGATAGAATAGCATTAAATCTTCATGCGACTCATCACTGCCTCTGAGTAGGCCAATTAGATGGATCCATAGTCACGATATCATCCTATACCCCGGTAAAGTATAGGATGACCCTGGCAACGTGAGGTGAAACGTTGTATCATTGTCAGGCTCATGGTAATGATTGTCGGTTAGAGAAACTCCCCACAAGTAAAGTATATTATTTTCATGTTGCTTTCATTGTATATTTTATTGTAAAGCTTAAATAGTTTTCACTTCATGTTCATGTATTGATTCAGTTGAGTATATATATATATATCTATTACAGTCCTTGCATTCAGTTTTTTGTTAGTCAGTTATATTACATACTCGTAGATTCAATGGACTGATGTCATTCGACCTACATCTTTTAATGATGTAGATATAGGTTTTTAGGATTCTCAACAAGAGTTTGTTGAGATCACTTCATCCGCTCGTCAGCTTTCAAGTGAGGTCTCCTTGCTTCCGGAGGACTCCAGTTTTATAAGTTGTTAGTATTAGTAACATTTTGAATAGTCATGGGTCTTGTCTCGACACTCGTCTATATAGTAGAGGCTTCATAGATAGACAGTATTGGAGAGCCTTTCAGTTTCAGATGTTTTATTTAAAACTTATGTTCCATACTCAGTATATTCGGTGAAGTTTTGAGATTCAGTGAACTATTTTTAAACGTTTCTTTCAATTTGATGCTTATGTATGCTTGAGTTAGTGTTGCGCTTGTAGTCAGACAGGATGACGGTTCGCTTGGAGGCTAGCAATGGTTCTCGAGTGTCGGTCACGTCTAGGGTGTCGCGACCCTTCCAAAATTATCTAAGCAAATAACTTACGAGATTTTCATGCATATATTATCCTCACACTTAAAAATGTATAAAAAGAATATTACCAACTTCCGAGTACAAAAATTTTCCAGTTCATGCTTCACACAAACATTCAAAACAAATAGTAAACTTAGTATATTACAAGACTTGGGTTTACACACCCCAAAAAGAACAAAACATATAGCCATACTTAGATTACAACCCATGGTGACATAATCAAATTAGCCTTCAAAATTTCATGTACATGTACAACAGATAGATCATGTACAAGTCCCAAGATTTATACAAAATGTAGATGCCTATATGCAAATGTGATCTTCCTTAAGGCTCTCAAAATCTCCATCTCCAATGGCCAGCTTCATGCATCCTCACGAACATTCCCTACGATAGAAACAACTATCGCTAAGCATATAGCTTTGTGGTGTAAAAACTATAGATTCGGAGCCCTCAGATTCACTAAGCTACCTTTCTCAAGTCATGGACAACACAATTGAAACATAATAAATAAATCAAGTAAACAATATATAAAGAGTATCAAGTTCGATATTTAAAGATCCAAATGTCAAGAGAGCTCATAGCACCATTTTTCAAGAGATTCAATAACAAGGCTCGCCCAATATATACATCATGTCATCACACCAAGCATAAGCAGGTATCAAGAAGGACCGATGCCCTACATCAAGAAGGGTCAAAGCTCAATAATCAAGAGAACAAAGAACCATATTAAGAATTATTTTCTAGTTCGTACTTAAAATGGACAACTTCCATACTTAAGACGAACTAAAAATCCAGAGTCAAGATGAAAAATGATCTGAATCAAGAGGCATGCCAATAGTGACAAAGTCACAGCCACAAGAAGGACAAGGTCCCAACAAGAGTGTCAGGTGATCAAACAATCCGTACAAGTGGGTGAGTTACACAAGTGTCCTTAATGTCTTAAAGGATACCAACACGAAAATGCAAAGTGACAAGAGGTAACCAAGGTACCAAGATAAACTTTCAGCTATACTAGCAGGTAAAAAGAGTGCAAGTACAAGTTTATACAAAAACCTCAGTGCTTTAGCATAGAAATAGTCCAACACAACTTCAAGAGTTCAAAACGTAGACCAACCAACGTATCAAGGTCCTCAACTTGTTCACGAGTATATACAACCTTAAAAATAAAATTGAATAACTTTTTTATTACTAGCAGCTCAATAATGTTGATGTAAAATAGGATTATCATCACAAGTAAGCTTAACCTGTACAAATACGACTATGCTCCCAAAACAGTAATTCTGGCCAGCCTAGTACCTCATGTTGCAACTTATATTTAAAATGGAAAACGACAAAAATAGACTTTATATCCTTCATGAAAGATGTAGGTACATCTATTAAGGTTGAAAATAATTAAAAATCACCACAAAATATATTTTGTACAAAAAGATATAATCAAAACACTAGCAGTTGATCATACATGATTTATAATTCTGAAATCTGGATAGAACTTGTCCTATGTTGGGTCACATATTTCGTATTTATAACAGCTAAATTAGAGTTTTACATAAACATAAGAGTTGTAGGTATATAAATTATCTTTCCAAATCATATTTATTCACTGTAAACGAAATTCTAGAGAACGACATATTCTTAAAATACTAAACACTACCTAGCTCAGAAACAGATTTCATCACTTACCCAGGGGAAGGGTGTGTCTCGAATTCCAGCCAAAAGGATCAAGTTTTTCTCTTGTGATTTTGAATAACAACTGGTTAGAAAATGTTCTAAGCTTCTTAGACTTCAAGGGAAACGAATTTCACTAGAGAAGGTGTCAAAATATAGTCTCAATAGTGATGTTTATCACATGGACAGCTGCCACTAAAAGGTGGCTGCCCAAAATACATACATATATACCTATATGTATATCCCTCACCTCCCTTTCAAGTTATACGTAATTCTAATTAGAATATTACGTAAATACCCCAATATAATCCTTTAAATTACGATCACAATTTATGTTAAGCAAGTTTGCAAATATCACAAAATTTCAAGTTCTCAAAATGAGAGTAAAACATACTGTAGTAATTAAGCAATGGTGTATCGGCATGCGACTCTTGGTTAGTATTTAGGGGTGTTACACAGGGTGTAGGCTCGGGTCGTGACAAAGTATTTTCAAATATAAGAACAGCCCTTTTCCTTTCTTCTACCAATATGGGAGAAATGACTTTTCATTTTCAAAGACTTTTCATTTGAAATGACTTTTCATTTTTCCTCAACATTGGTTTCCCCACATTTTTTAATTTCTCATTCATTCTTATTTCTCATTCACACCTTGCTAAAAACCAACAATCCCCCACATAAATGGGAAACGACTATTGTTAAAACATATGCATGAAAACTTGTGTGTCACGTAAGTAAGGATTAAATGCATCTAGATAAGTAGGTTTCCCTTTGAACTTTCCGTAGTGAACATATATCGGATATGCTCGGTCAATCGGTAGATTTGATATCTTTGAACCGTCGAGCTTTGGTGTATACCTAGACAACATAAGTCACACAATCAACCCTTGAACTATTTTTGGTTCTCATTTTTTTGTTCGTTTCAGCCATGAACACGTCTTGGTTAATAAGTGCTTAGAGAATTGGCCTTACCGGATTCTCCTTGAAGCGGCTTACACTTCACACTTATATATGTTGTTTCTAAATGTGTTATCCCGTAGATACACTATTTGATATACCATGTATCAAACTTAGAAACCATTAAAAAGCCCTAATGCCTTTATCCTGGTTACTGAACATTGTCTCATCATGAGAATGGACCATAAAATATTTTTTGACAATGTTGAACCATCATCTATGACTTTGTTTGATCTCTTTGAACCTAGATCTTGGGATCTCCAGTCTTCTAGGTAGAGTTACCGCCACGATGACTTGTCCTTGGCCATAGTCACATTCTCATCGATGATCTCTCAACTCTCTCTAGTTAGGCCTTTTGTAAGTGGATCCGACACATTATCCTTTGACTTTACATAGTCAATCGTGATAATTCTACTAGAGAGTAGTTGTCTAACAGAGTTGTATCTCTATCGTACGTTACGAGACTTGTCGTTATACATAACGCTTTCAGCCCTTCCTATTGCAGCTTGACTATCACAATGTATGCATATGGGGGCCATTGATTTGGGCCAAAATGGAATATCTTCAAAGAAATTCTGGAGTCATTCAGCTTCTTCACCTGTCTTGTCTAAGGCGATGAATTCAGACTCCATTGTAGAGCGAGCTATACATGTTTGTTTAGATGATTTCCAAGATATTGCTCCTCCACCAATAGTTAAAACATATCCACTCGTGGATTTAGTTTTAGTTGATCCAGTAATTCAATTTTCATCACTATATCCTTCAACAACTGCTGGATATTTGTTGTAATGCAAAGCATAGTTGAGTGTCATCTAAGTACCCCAAAACCCTCTTCATTGCCATCCAATGATTTTGATTGGGATTACTTGTGTATCGACTCAGTTTACTTATAGCGCAGGCTATGTCTGGTCGTGTACAGTTCATGACGTACATCAAACTTTCCAATACTCTGGCATAATTCAATTGAGACTGATTTTCACCTTTATTCTTAGCAAGATCAAGGTTCACATCAATTGGTGTCTTTGCCCTTTTGAAATTCAAGTAATTAAACTTTTCAAGTACCTTTCGAATATAATGAGATTGATAAATGCTAGACAGTGAGGAGTTTTATGAATCTTAATTCTCAATATCAAATCGGCAACTCCTAGATCTCTTATATCAAATTTACTAGTGAGCATACGCTTAGTAGCTTTTATATTAGCAATGTCCTTGCTCATTATCAACATGTCATCCATATATAGGCATAAAATGACCTCTTGATTTGGAAGGTCTTTAATGTAAACACATTTATCACATTCATTGATCTTAAATCTATTTGCCAACATGGTTTGATCAAACTTTGCATGCCATTGTTTCGGTGCTTGTTTTAGTCTATACAGTGACTTAACAAGTTTGCACATTTTCTTTTCTTTATCAAGAACTACGAAGCCCTCGGGCTGTTCCATGTAAATGTGTTCCTCCAGCTCTCCATTTAAGAAAATGGTTTTCACATCCATTTGATGGATTTTAAGACCATATACTGTAGCTAGGGCAATTAACATCTGAATTGATGTAATCCTAGTCACTGGCGAGTATGTGTCAAAATAATCAAGACCTTCTTTCTGTCTAAAGCCTTTGACAACAAGTCTTGCTTTGTATCTGTCAATAGTTTCATCATCTTTCATCTTCCTTTTGAAAATCCATTTCGAACCTAAAGGTTTGTTTCCTGGAGGAAGATCAACCAACTCCAAGTATGATTGCTTAAGATTGACTCAATCTCACTATTGACAGCCTCCTTCCAAAAGGTTGAGTCTGTAACAACATAGCTTCCTTGAATGTTTGAGGCTCACTTTCAAGAAGAAATGTTACAAAATCATATCCAAATGAAGTAGTTGTCCTTTGACGTTTACTGCGCATTGGACTCTCTTCATTAGGTACATTCTCTTTTGGTTCTTCTCGAGGTTGTTTAGACCCTCCACTAGATAACTCAAGTCTAGTTTTATATAGATAGATATGTTCAAAGAATTCAGCATTATCTGATTCCATTACCATATTGTCATGAATATCTTGATGTTCGGACTTATGAACCAAAAATCGACATGCCTTACTGTTTGTGGCATATCCAATGAATACACAATCCACAGTCTTAGGTCCTATTTTGACCCTCTTAGGTATAGGAACTTGGACTTTGGATAAACACCCTCACACTTTAAAATATTTCAAGTTAGGTTTTATACCTTTCCATTTCTCACGTGGAATAACATGTTTCTTGCTATGAGGCACTCTATTGAGTATTCTATTTGCTGTAAGGATAACTTCCCCCCACAAGTTTTGTGGTAAACCCGAGCTTATAAGTAAGGCATTCATCATTTCCTTTAAAGTTTGGGTTTTCCTTTCTGTAATTCCATTAGATTGAGGAGAATAAGGAGAAGTAGTTTGATGGATGATTCCATTTTCCAAACATATTTATGCAAATGGGGATTCATATTCTCCACCTCTATCACTTATGATCATTTTGATCTTCTTATCCAACTGATTTTCAACATCAGTTTTATATTGCATAAATGCATCTACTGCTTCATTCTTACCATTTAGTGAATAGACATAACAGTATCTAGTACAATCGTCAATAAAAGTTATGAAATACTTTTTCTCACCACGTGATGGTGTGGACTTTATGTCACAAATGTCAGTGTGAATCAGTTCTAAGGGGTATGAATTCCTTTCAGCAGATTTATAAGGATGCTTAGCATACTTAGATTCAACGCAGACTTTCCATTTTGATTTATTGCACTCAAAGTTAGGCAAAACATTTAAGTTAATCAGTTTTCGCAAGGTTTTGTTATTGATATGTCCCAAACGTTCATGCCATAAATATTTTGACTCAAGTAAGTAAGAAGAAGCAAAAAATTTTATTCATATCAACTGCAATTACATTGAGTTTGAAGAGGCCCTTAGTGAGGTAACATTTTCCTACATACATATCATACTTACTCACTACAACTTTATCTGAAACGAATACACATTTGAATCCGTTCTTGGTCAGAACTGGTATAGACACTAAATTCTTTCGCAGTTCCGAAACATACAAGACCCTGTTCAAAGTCACCACCTTTCCCGAGGTCATCTTTAAGTAGATCGTGCAGTTCCCTTCACCTTTGCAGCAGCAGACTTCGCCATAAACAATTTCTCATCCGCTGGGGCAGGAGTATATGATGTAAATAATTCTTTTTTGGCACACACATGACATGAGGCACCATAATCTATCCACCATTCTCTTGAATTTCCAACCAAGTTGCATTCTAAAAGCATTGCACAGAGATCGACCATCTCTTTTTTGGATTCAACCAAATTTGCTTGATCCTCTTAGGACCCTGACATTCAGTAGCCCTGTGACTACGTTTGCCACAATTGAAACAGTTTCCATTGAATTTCTTCTTAGGAGGATTGCTCTTCGGTCCAGATGTTTTCTTTCTTTTTCTTGATTTTGTGGGATCTTCTGCAACAATATTTACTTCAGATATTGCTGAATTACCACGTGACCTCTTTTGTACGGCCTTTTTATCCTCTTCGATTCTCAGCCTTACCATGAGATCTTCAACAGTCATCTCCTTGCGTTTATGTTTCAAGTAGTTTTTGAAGTCCTTCCACAACAGAGGTAACTTCTCAATAATGGCCGCCACTTGAAAAACATCATTCATAATCAATCCTACATTAAAGATTATGTGAGTATTAAGAACAAACTTAATATATTCAACATAGGTATTATATAAAATTATACCTTCGGCAAGGAGGTCATGGATTATGACCTGCAGCTCTTGAACTTTGGTGACAACAGTCTTACTGTCTATCATCTTATAGTCTAGAAACTTTGCCACAATGAACTTTTTCGTCACGGTATCCTCTATTTTGTACTTCTTTTCCAAAGCATTCCAGAGTTCTTTTGAGTTCTTCACACTACTATACATATTGCACATATCATCTTGCAGGCCACTCAGAATATACTTTTTACACAAAAAATCTGAATGCTTCCATGCTTCTGTTATCAAGAATTGTTCTTCGTTCGGAGTTTCATTTGATAGAATAGGAACGTTCTCACTAATGAACCTTTGCAGACTCAACGTAGTCAGATAGAAGAATATCTTCTGTTGCCATCTCTTGAAGTCGACTCCAGAAAACTTTGCAGGTTTCTCAGCCGATGCAAGGGCAGCAGTTAAACTATTGTGTGCAATCGATGTTGTTGCAGCACTAACTATTCCAACAGTTACTTGACTTGAATTAGTCATTTTTCTATCACAAATAGCAGACAATTTAGTATATGAAATACTAACAGTAAAGAATAAATCTTTATACAACATGTTTCTGGTTTAACAATGAAGTTTCATGTTCTTCTAATCGTTAATCGAATGAATTTTAAAATTCAAACATAGTAGAAAACTAGAAAGGTTTTAATCTCCAGAAATTTCAAATACAGAAACAAATATTAAATTCATTAAGCTTGTCATCTCATGTATTCAGGTTAGTAAAAACAGAAACAGAAAAGATGATATAGATAGAAAATAAATAATCCAAGTCCACAGAACCCACTGCGTATCCTTAAGAAATTTAATCCCCTCAAGTACTCGCCCGAGGTTGTAGATTAATTCCTCCCAAGTTAAAACGAATTAACTATTAAAGAATTAGCGGTACCTCAAACTTCAATAATTTCAGCAAACTCAAAAAAACAGCAACGGGAGCACACACAGACTCAGTCGATCAACAATTTGATTTGTAAGAAAATGTATGTAGAAGAGAGAAAATTTTCAGTGTTTGAAAAATGAGAGAAATCTCTCTATTTATGGCCAACTACAACAAGGAACGCGTCTGTTCGGACAAGAGTGTGAACGCATCTGTTCAGACATGTCTTTCCAGAATGTTTGTGTCTTTTGGGAGAAAAGTGTTTGTTCGAAGGAATAGGTCCCTTCTGAGCGACTTTATTGTTACGCGAATTTTTAAACAATTCAGTTACGCAAAATTAATTCCGTTAATTAATTATTTAACATTCTAAATTAATTTTTAAGAAAAAAAAATTTAATTAATGAGATTGATTAAATAATTTTTGCCTAAAAAATTATCAATCAATCATTAGCCAAAGCCAAAGTCGAAGCCGCGGCGCGAGGGGGCACATTCTACTTAACCCTTTAAGTGCTAAATGAAGTGTTTCCTAATATAAGGACAACCCTTTTCCTTTCTTCTACTAATATGAGAGAAATGACTTTTCATTTTCAAAGACTTTTCATTTTTCTCCAAATTGGTTCCCCCACATTTCTCAATTTCTCATTCACAACTTGCTAAAACCCAACAGAATAGCTCCTTTCAAAACTATGATTTCATAAACTTGTTCATAAGACACTTCTTTTCTAAGCATCTAAACCATGATTTCTTTCATATGTGAGAAACCCTTTTACGAATCATTGACATTTCATCTTTAAACTTCCTTTAGTCATAAATCATCAATTTCATAAAATATGCATGAATCCATCCTCAATTCATAAATTTAAATTCATACGTTCATAGGCATAATCAAGCATGCATAAAGCATGGGGGCATACGAAATCAATTAGAAAACATATAATTTAATTGAATCATGCATAGTAAGATCAAATAATATCAATTGAATCATTTCAACTTGATGATCTACGTGTTTTCAACGAATTTCAATCATACTTAGTGAAGAAAGATTTGTTTTCTTTTTGGTTTCTCAAGTTTTTTGTGGGTAAATAATGAAAATGGCTAATTGACTTTAAACTTTTTATATTTTGGATAATTCATATAGTTCTTCCAATCAAAAATGTACTTCGAGGGAGTTTTGAACCTTATTACGGATTTATTTTGTTTCTTTTCGAATTAATTAATAACATCATAACAAATTGTGAATTATTCCACTAAAAATCATAATTGTACTAATTTTGAATTCTTACATTAAATCTTATTTAACTTTACATGTTAAGATTCAAATACTAATCAAATAAATTAAATTATTAATATTAATGTATTAATTATTTTCTTTAGCCTTTCGCTCAACTAATTACATGTACGAATATAAAAATTTATCGATCGAGTTTGCACATGAAAACATATACACTTGCATAAAAGGATATAATAAATCTCTAAGCGAGACATGAATTTTATCAATTAACTATTACTTTGTCAGTGTATATTATCATTATCAAATTTATTAGGTATATTAACCCACAAAAAAAAATCGCCTTTTAATAAATCAAAAACAAAGAAGAACATACACAACTAATAATAGTTAAATTAGAATTAAGAGTATAAGTATAATTAATTGAGTAGAAAATATGTTTTATAAGATCAAAATAAATAAAGATTAAATCATATTTAAAAGAAGTTGGAATCATAGCGATTTTATTTCAAGATAAATTATATTAAATCATTTGCAAAACTTACGTCGAGGACTTTGTATATTTCCATAAATAATGAATTTTATACTCATAAAAACTGAAAAATTAATTTCTCGTATATAAGTTAAACTTTATATACTAAATAATCTATTATATAAGTAAAAGACACCATTAAAATAGTTATTGAATCATACGTACATAATTCTGAATAAAAGCTACAAAGAGACAATATCAATACTATTGAAAACGACAGTTCCAATATTTTCCATACACAAACAAATGTATAATCTTTAATATTTAAAAATAAGTTTTATTAAATTAATAAATAATTATTTTATTAAAAAATATTGTAACAAACACATGATTTATAGCATATTCTAACAAAAAGAAGGTGGCACCATCTTTTTTCAATATAAACGGACCCCTAAGATAGGATAACACATGTAAACCGATCAAATTTTATACTATGAATTAATGGTCCACAGGCAGGGCATGGCCATGAAGTGAAGCTATTCCCAAGGTTTGTGGCATATTGAATAAAAAATAATATTGTTTGTCAAAATGTGATAAATGATTTAGTGTTATGATTATTTATATGTTGCAATCAGTAGATTTATGGAAATAAAATAGTGAAGGGAAATTTTACCAACAACAATCAAGAATTGGTTAAACAACTCAAGTACATCAAAATGAGTTTGACTTATGATGCAGTAGTCTGATTGTTAGATTCGGCCAAGAGTAACTTTGAAAAATTTCTGCTTTACGAAGAAAGATAGAGAATAAGCATTTTGAACCAAATTCAGTTGGATTTGAGTCCTGAGTGTGGAGAAAATTCTGTTGGGAGCGTCACTTTCGAATGGACCCTGTAGTGTGCAATCCGGATTAGTCAAGGCTCCAATATGGGCTCCAGACATCAAAAAAAACTCAAGTACAATTTGGACATGTTTGATACGGAGGAAAATCTTTTTTAGAAAATGTGTTTCAATTTTTCATGTTTAGTTAATTAAATACTTTGAAGAATAATTTTTTTAGAAAAATAATTTTCTTAATGAAAGTAGAAAAAAATAAATTTTATAAGTGATATAACTATAAATTATTTCATTTAGTATAGCTAGAAGTTATCATCTAAATATGAAATACAAAGCTGATTTTTTATTTATTTTTTGCCAAAAGTGAAAAGAATCATTACCTTATTGACTTCCTATTAGTAAGGAAGTATTTAATCACTGCACAATGCATTGCAGTAAGTTATTGGGTCCCAATGATATCTGACATTTTCTGATCATCTTTATCTTTTTAACTACAATATATTTTTTATTAGTAATTTTAAATGGTTAGAAAATTTGGCCAGAAATATAAAAAGTCTATAATATTTTTTTATTTTAAAATAAATTAATTTTTTTCTATTTTTTAATTAAAAGATATTAAAGTTAAAAGGGTAGAAATATTCAAAAAAATAAAATAATATAATATGAAATATGTTATTTTACCATTCTGATCAAATTCTGGCCAAAAGAATTTAAATATTTAATAATATTGCAAATATTGTTGTTATTAACGTTATCAATGTTGATACTTGCAATATTGTCACGTTTGGAGCCTATATTTTGGGTGGTCGAAATTCAATGTTATTATTCGTCCAAACATATTTGTAACATGACATGAAACATGAGCATACATCTAGATATGAATCGAAACATAACTTAAAAGTATTTGAAGAGATAAGTCTCATAAAAGAAATACTTTATATATATATATATATATATATAGTTAAATAGGTACATATAGTTTTTCTATATTAATTTATAAAATTAGATTAAGAAGAAAAAAAGATTATCTCCTACTTATTTATTAGCTAAGTGATTTTAACAGAAAAGAAACAAAAATTGGATTCTTAAAAGTATTGTTTTTATTATGAATAAAATGTGTTTTTGAATAACAGTAAGGACCTTTTTTGACCAAATTATTAGTATAAAGATATTTTTGAATCAAAATATTGACGATAGAGATATTTTTAGACTAAATTATTAATTGAAGATATTTTCGTTCAATTTAACATAGTATAGAGATATATTTTTTTTAAATCCTTTTCCATAATTCTAATAGGTTAATAAATTTTACAAATAAAGTGTATATTTCAAGAACCTTATTATAACATAAAAACTAAATAACAAATAATTTTTTAATTCACATCCATTTCTTTTGAAAATCAAGAAACTAATTAGGTCTAATAAATCAGTTCCAGAATAATTTCAAACATTTATCCTAACACATAGGTACTTCGTTAGGATTGGTAAGGTAAGACCTAGTATTACAATCCAAAAGTCAAGGTCATGATGACACACACTCCGAGAATCCAATTTGGTGTGTAAGCCAAAAGAATCAATACATACGAGACTCCCAAAGAGAAGTCATGCCACAACTGAAGAGAAATGATATACCACAAAAAGTTTCCAAAAACTTATATCACAAGTATAAGGAACATCTAATACAATTGAAGAATCTGCAGTAAGACTCAAGTCTTTGAAAGAAAGTTAAAGACAGTAAATGTAAGATGGAGATCACTGGCGATCCGAAAAGCAGAATCTCACTACAGCTCTGAAAGAGAATCACCCACTAGATCCAATCAACCGCTACGAGGAACACCCTGAATAAGATCTGCATCAGAATGATAACATGAATAAGGGGTGAATACAATTCACATGTACTCAGTATGCTAGATCGACTGAGTATAAGCAATTAATCAGACTTAAGAAATAAACTATGAAATGCTTCTATCTGCATACAAAAAAAGTCTCATTTCGACATCGGTATCGTAAATTTATATAATAACGGCGCGAATAAAACACATAAGGCTACACATAATACTCATATCAACAGGAAGGCAAGTTATACAACACAACAAAGCTGACCAATGCAATCCAATGAAATGATGAAATGGTGTAGTGGAATCAAGGTTGTCGCACAACTTGTTGTATACACCTTGTCGTGCTTTAGATTCCAGACAAGGATCCATGGAGGACTCGCAGTTCATATACCAATCTCGCAACCTCAATTTCACAACTTGTTACCTAACTCGTTATCAATTAAGGATAAAAGTAAAGTGTCTCATTTTCTTTCTCAAAATAGTATTTCTCTAGTTTTCCTCATATTCCCATGAACAATGGTGTGATGGATGAGGATGAATATATCACAACACTTACGATACAAAGGCATAATCAATCAACAAAAGTCTAAAGAGTTCAAAGTTCTCAAATTCAATAAGTCATGATGTACACTCGCACATGATAGAAAATAGTGGAAGGATTCATTTGAAATCAGTCTTTATCATTTAGATAGCATATCCTTCATTTTAAGATGTGATAAAAAAAAATAAGTTCAAGCCTCTAACTTGGGCATCTCAATATCAACGTGTAAAGATAGGCAACACAATCCCTCACTCGGAAAATTTCTTAAATATCACAAGTTCTCAGAGCAATCAAGGATATCATACGAGGCCTCTACACAGGCTAAGCAACACAACTAAGCCTCCCACAGACTAAACAAGAGAGCCTACACTTACTAACCTCTCAATTTCATGCTACAATCTCGTTCCACAGTTGAATTCATAAGAAATATTAATTACTCATCTTAGTTTAAATGAGCTATAGCCAAACTTACCTCGAAGGTCGAGCTTCACCCGAAAAACTCTCTCGAAACCTTTTTTCTACCAAAAATCTTCAAAACGATCCCCGACTATCAAAATGAAAAAGACTCATCAAAAGAAGTCAAATGATACCCATATTGATAAGGTTAGGAATCAGAGGTAAAATAATCCAACAATCTCTTCAAAAATTGAAAGGGTAAAATCAGATTTTTATTTGAAAAACACGTTCTATAAGTCAAGAGGAATTCAAGATTGAAAACCCCATTAAAAACAAGTAAGAAATAAGCTTCAATTCAAAAAATTACAAATCTTCCAACTTTGGGCGAAAAACCTCAAAACCTATATTGAAATCATGATTTAAGAGAGTTTTAGGAATATAAAATTTGAAGGAAACGATTAGGAATTGATAGGGGAAGCTTATCCACACAAGTTTTACTCAACAAAATCTCCCAAGATTGCCTCTCCTAAGTTTCAATTGAGTGAAAAATGATGGAATATGAAAAAAGGAAAATTATCCCAAAATTACGTTTTGTCCAAGTAAAAAATGGTCATCGCGATAGCGAGCCACTAACTCTCGCGACCGCGAAGGACACTGAGGCTACTCATCGGGAATGCGAGCCCCTTGGCCGCAATCACGATGGTCTAAAATACCTGCACTAGAAATCAGAAAACCAGTTGTTTAATTCATGAAAAAAGACTCTGATTGGACCCTCGAAAATCATTTGGGGTCCGATAAAAATTAGCTGGACATGCTATCTCACTAAGTTCGACATTCCGGACTCAATGAAATTGTCAGATTTTTGAAAAAAGGTCAATTGATAGAAATATCCTCCGGACCTCTCTTTAGGCTAAAAGCTCAACATTTCGCCTACAACACCCAAAACTCAACATAAGGCCTTGAAACTCTGTCCACCACCCTACTAGCTCAACCCAACGTTCCGGATGCAATGGAACTGACGAAATCGCCATCCGACGCTTGAATCTCAAAATGTTAACCAAGGTCAACTATATCAATATAATTCAACTAAAAGGCTCAAAACACCAAAATCTCACTCGATCGCATCGGGGACAACACTAACTATTCCTGAAACACAAACTAAGTATGAAAAAGCCAAGAAGAAGGGAAAAATGGTCATTTCACAAATAGAAGTAATTTCACAAGTAATGGGACATTACACCTAATCCTCCTTGCTTGTACTTGTCCCTATTAAATTTTTTTATTTTTCATAAAAGGTCGCTGGAAACTCAGTTTAGGGGTAAAACTTTGAAAAAAATAATTAAAAAATAATGTAGTTAGGCTCCTTTGTTAAGTTTCGAGTCTGTATTTCTTTGTGAGAGAAGTATTGAAAACACCTATGAACTTAGCGCAAATTAATTATTAGTTTCGTCCTAAACTATTAATAGCCTTAAAAATACTCATTTACTTGACTAACTAAACTTAGATACACCCCCGATCTGTCATATGACATAGTAAGTGATTTCAATTTTTTGTAGGATCATGGGGCTCTGAATAAAAAATCGAGGGAAGTGTTGAAAACATTCCTAAACTTGGCGAGAATTTAGGGGTGTATTTCACTCATGTTGCAAGATCAAGGGTCTATTTAAGTTCAGTTAATCAAATAAAAAGATTTTTTTAAGACTTTCAATAATTTAAGGATAAAATTAATAATCCACACCGAATTTACAGATATTTTCACTACTTCTCTCTTTCCTTTTTCTTTTTTTTTTTAGAAACGGGTGACCTGTCCCGTTTAGTTTTGTAACTAGCACTTTGATATTAATAAAAAATATATTTTCTAATTAATTTTTTTTAATTATTATGAAAATGACGTGAAGAGAGAAGTATGAATATCAACTCAATGTGTAGAAGGAAGGAGGCAAAATGTGTTGTTAAATTTCGTGGAAGTTTCAAAGAAAACATTGAAGGTAAACCAACCTCTATACGTCAACTCTTCCTATCATCATAACACTAAAGACAAATTACCAACTCATAATAATTACTGTAGACACCATATGAAATTACCACCCATTTTACTATATACATTTGTTACTTACTATAATTTTTTTGTGAAAACAGGTTAAAAAAAATTATCTCGAATATATTGAAAATGATTCAAATTTGTTCTTCATTTTATTTATTGGACTTCAATTATCTTTAACGTTTATTTTATAGTTTAAAAGCACACTTACTTTTACCCTTCATTGAATCTTATTTGCCCTTTAATACTAATTTGGATGGGTTATGTCTAACATTCATGTGGACCAATAAATCATTACTATTTATTTAATTAAAATTCAAATATATCATCTCATAATTTTGTTAAAATAAGGGGTGTATTTTTTTGTCATCGTAAAAGACTATTGGAGTCAATAGAACATGGAGGGAGAGACATTTTAAACCCAAAAATTAATGTTAAGGGCAATAGTAGTCAAATAGGTGGAAGAAGCAAAAATTCAAACCATTTATGATATATTGAAGATATTGTTTAATCCTTTTCCAAATATACATCTTAAATTTATCATATATTTTAATATGTTGTATAAAGTATTTTGTCTTATTATATTATTCGTTTCATTTTACTTTATCCTTATATTAAAAACAAATATTTCATTTTACTTGTTCAATATTTTAATATTAAGAGAGTTTTTTTTTGCCATACTACTTTTAGTTTTAAATGACTACATAAAATGGTAATAGTTAAATTTAGAATTCTAAAACATTATAATAAAGTTAAAATACACATTTAGTGAAAGTTTTCTTAAGAAATATATTAGATCAACATCAGTCAAGTGTTAATATATTAGATCAACATCAGTCAAGTGTTACTACCCTTACCATGGTTTATTAATGATTAAAAAAATAATTCTAAAAGGGCTTCACCGTTTGACTTATCAAAGTTAAACCAAACTCTATGATTTCTTGTACTCTTGAAAAGAAATATAGGGAGAAACAAATAAGTTCTCATGATAGATGGGGTAAATTTTTAGCCCTTGTAAAACTAATGTTGATATCGATGCATGAAATCATGATTGGAAAAAAAGAGAGGAGATCGACGGGGTTTAGGCAGGCCTCGAACCTTAATAGATTTTAAAGTCAAGCGTTTCTCGTAAATAATAATAAAATATTTATGAATGACATCTAATTTAACATGGGGAAGCAATATCTTTAGGCTTGGACTATCTATTTTATCCGATGCACAAAACATGATAATAACAAAATTATCAACAACCAATCTCAAGAATCTGTGACGATCTGTTGCCATAATCATACGTACTCAAGTGTAATCTAGAATAGACATTTTAAGAATCTAGACTAACATTTTTGTAAGATTATATAAGAGATTTTGTTCTATAAATAACTTCTTGCGTGGGAGTGTGGACATCTCTTTTTTCTAGCTTGTAACAATCAATCCTTGTTTTAAATACATAATCTCTTTCTAGTCTTCTATTTTCAGATTTTGATATTAATGAATTATTTTACTTTTAATCCTTATGATTACTTAATTTGGTTGTGAGTATCGTCAGATTCTAGGAAAAAAAAAAACATGTGATCGGATCTAATTTATTTGCCTTTAATCCTATTTTAATAAATTTAACTTAGGTTGCATTCATAGGATAGGATGTTCATTTTTTCTTGTCTACTTTAAATTTTGTTGTCCTTTAAAAAATAATGATCAATATGAATATTTTATCACCATACCATATTAATTGATGTATAATCTTGAATCTTGAAAAAAAAGTAATTAATATCATGGATAAAATATGAAAAATATATATATTTCTTTTAATATACAAAAAGTGATAAGTAAAAATGAACACCGCTTTTCAATATAGAGGATGAAAAAATAATAATGAACGGAAGCAAGGGCAAATCTAGAAGAGGGTAAGGGTATTTTACCCAAACCCCCTTAGCAAAAAAATTACACCATATATATATATATATATATATATATATATAAAGTATTTAAAAAATATTTTTAATGCACATAAATATATTTTGAATCCCCTAGAAAAACAATATTGGAGTTTAAGAAATTGATCATAACCATAAAATAGATAATTTAATAGTTTTAAAAATTATATATACTAATGATATTATTTATGAATTTTTGTTGTTTGTGATGAGAAAGGTCAAAGAATCACAAACATATTGATTAATGCACCTACCCCCACCACTACACATAACTCATAAGAGTAAACATCAACAAAAAATCTCTTAAAGAAAATCAATTAGTTAGAAGAATTTTTTTTTAAAAAAGATGTTGATGTAGAATTGTTCTTTCAAATCCTTAGAAATATATAGTTTAGTGGACCCTCACCACATAAATATTTTTTGATCAAAAACAGCTTCCATGCAGGAGACAGCTTGACTTGTGGACCTCTTATACCCTTAGCAGTATATTCACCAATAGAAATAGCTCTCACTTTCAAAACTTATTTTTACCACATGAAAATTATTTTAATTTATATTTACCTCTACTTTTTTTTACTGCCACTTTGCAGGAATAATAAAATATCAAAGTAGCAGACAAAATAAAATAATGCATACATTATAAATGGTAATACACCTGCATGAGCTTACCTGCCATGTCCAAGTCTTGTACCAAAAAAGAAACTTAGAGTTTTAATTTTTGTACTATATATTATCAAAATAATAATTATGAGTAGTTCAATTCATTCATAACAAGTGAAATTAATTATTTCTAAAATAAGACAGACAACATGCTATAACAAAGTTAAATAATACAGATTCTTCAATGGATTCATGAACTAAATAAAAAAACTAAGAGACAAAATATAGCATTCATAAGTGAAAAAAACAACTTGAATTCTTAATTAATAATATATGTTTCTAGCTACATGTGACATTAAAATACAATTAAAAGTCCCCTACGAAATACAAGGGTTAACATAATTCTAATAATACGTACTAATTAATATATAATTAAAAGGATGGGACAAATTACAAAGGGGTTAACATATAATTCTTAATCATTTTACTCTATTAGTAGCTAGATATATAGTAATAATTAATTAAGAAGTGATACTTAGCATAATTTGTTATGGTCTTTGCCTAAAAACATCCAGTGAGATTCTTGGTGGAGAAATTGCTACTGTCACTGATGAACAATGAGCTCCTGAATCAACTGGAGACCCTAATAACATAAAATCACTTTACTAATTATAACCTAATTACATGAAAATTATTAAATCCCAAAAGATTAACGGTTGAATAATCAGAAAAAAACTTACTAGCAAGAGTGTCGGATGGTGAATTTCTGGTACTATCAAGTTGAGATTTATTGCTGTTTTCTAAATTTGCTTGTTGATTTTTCCTCCTCCTTCGATTATGATCTGCTAAACGTTTCCTGCAACTTCTCTTCCCGTTATCAAATTCCGACAACAAATGGAACCTGTTGTAATTAACAAAATCAAATAATGGTATAAGTTACTAAAAGCCATTCATGATTTATGATTAAGAAACATGATTAGTTTTATTGAGGAAACCAGAATGGAAAAAGCTGTAATTCCTATAAGAAGCAAAAAAAAAAAAAAAAGTACTAGTACGTAATAAGTGAAAAACGGGGTAGCAAAATTACTGGACTCAAATGCCCTCGGGATCAACGATTTCTCAATTTCCAAACTCCAATCATTTGATCTGAAAAAAATGAAATAGGGTATGGTTTGTGTAATATGAGAAGAGAAGCATAACATAACCTGCTGCACTGTTGACAGAATCGTTGAGTCAAGCCAGCGGCGATAACAGTAGAAGCTTTGGAGTGAAATTCACAAACTTTGTGTCTTCTATGATAATGTTTGGCATGAGTAAGATCAGCATTACAACCTTCAGCTTGACATCTAGGAGTATTCATTACTGAACCAGTTTCAACTGCTCTACTCCGTCGATAAAGTCGATTCACAAAATCATCTTCAGAAGATGAAAAATAAGTCCTTCCACCTAAATTCAACCCAATTCTACTACTACTACTCCCAAAATCAATTCCACCACTACCCACAAATTGATGTGGTTCACTTTTTGGCACAACCATAAACCCACTATTTTGTTGTAGGATTGAACTTTGGGGGTGGGGGGTGTAACAAGTTTCATAACCACGTGGGTCATAAAGGGTAGTAGGGTTGTTTTGGGTGTGAAAAAATTGATGATTTTGTTGTTGAATGGTAGGAAAATGTTGATGAGGGTATGGATTTTCAGTGAAAGTTTGAGTATTAGGAGGAGCATAAGGGTCAAAGAAGTCACGATTTTGGTCATTTTCTTGATTTTGTTCGTCGTTCGAAAGCATAACAGATGATTGCTCTCCCCAGTTATAGTCCAACATCCTTTTTCGCTTTTGATGTAACTCTAGCTTCAATTGTAATTGGAAAAATATATAACTAGGTTAATCAAGTTATTAGTAGAGAAGAAAAGCCAAAGGAAAGATGAAATTAAACCATCTCTCTAATTGTTGTGGGAATTAAAGGGGTGGGGGTGGGGTGGGGGAGGAAATCTGCCAGCTTTAAAAGATGAAGATTATATGGAGTTGCAAAAGGCTGCAACACAAAGACTTTACTTTTTAGCATTCAGTGTGAGTTTTTGAGTAGGCTTTATAGGACTAGTATAGAATAATAACAGTAAAATTATTTTCTAGTATTTCTTTTGTTATAAAACAATAAAAAATATTAAGTCCTGCTTGAGTTTGTAGTGACATGTCGGACTATTAGGGACTTTGTTTTCTTCATTTAGTTCCTTATTCTCAAACTTTGATAAAAAAATATTTTTATTGAGAAGAGTAACTCACCTTATGAAAGTTTGGGACTTTGGGAGATAAAAATATAAAAGTAATAAGGCATTTGAATAAGAACCCTATTAATGTACTAACATAATAGCTAGGTTGGCCATCCACAACTCTCCAACTCACTTGGAAAAGAAAAGGAAAAAAAAAAAAAAAAAGAATCACACTTTTTATGTCACACACTTTTATCTTCTTCCTTCAATAATATACTCTCTCTTTACCGCCTAAAGGACGTGGTGTAGTGGATGGAGCGCGCTACTCTTTCATTAATCAGAGGTCTCACATTTGATTCCTAGATAAAATCCTTAGGTGATACTTTCTTAATCAGAGGTCTCACATTCAATTTCTAGATATGAAAAAATTCTTGATAGGGAGTGTTTCCTCCTGAATTGGTCCTAAGCAATACAAATCTAAAATAGTCAGATTTCAATATGAATATCAAAAATATATTCTCTCTTTCTCTCTTATCTATGTTTACTTGAGGACTCTCTAGCTAGAATAACTACTGACTGATGAGGCGGCTTTGTTCAGGAACTGATTGTGTAAACATAAGCAAATGTTTAATGACTATTTTACCCTTGTCTGTCAAAGGAAATTTCTTTGAACTCTCTTGCCTTGAAAGTTTGTGGCTATTAGGAAGGACCAGATAATGCTGAGGAAGTTCCGGTCACTGTCACTGTAATAATTTTGTTTTTGATGAAATTACTTTAGCTTATTATGAAATATTTTTCATTAAAAATTGTCTTTAAGTTTTGTATAAATCCAGTGTTGTGTATCGATTGGTTCAATTTGGTTTAAAGTTTCTTGATTCGACTTATTGGTTATTGGTTTGCACACATGCGAAATCGTTATAGAAGATTATGTTTAAGTTTGTAAAAATCCAGGTTTAGGACTGCGTAGCAATTGGTTCGGTTTGATGTTAGAAGTTTATCGGTTTCACTTATTGATTTATAGACATGCTAATTCATTATAAGACCGTAAGATATTGACTTATCGATGATTGATTTATTGGTAATTGATAGTTATAATTGAGTTATCGATTTAATCATTAAGATTTGACATAAAAATTAATAATTAAAATACAATTAAAAACAAAGTGATAAACCACAAGCACCCCTAAGTGTTGGGACCCTAAGGCCCAACATATTTAGATCGATGGATGTGAAATTTAAAAGAATATTCAGATGTAAATGGTCACATTTGAAACACACATTAAAAACATTAAAATGAGAAAAGGTCAATTAATATGGAGTAATTTAATACTGGCCTACTTAGACATTCAAATACACTAGCTAGTTCGCAGCAATGACACTGATGATTAAAGTTATTGATTATTATTTTTGTAAATAGTAATTGGTTGCATGTATTTTCCATTAAAAAAATATGAATTATGATTTAAATATGAAATATAATCTAATAACATTAATTTTATAATCACAAAAAAATTAGGGTATGTAAATTTGAGAACGAAAAATATAATAAAAGTGGAAAAAAAGTTTTGGATGTTCTCTAAATTTCAAATACAACTTCAAGTTGTCTTGAAAAATTTCATTGCTAAACAGTGATTCTCAAATAAAATGAAAAACAAATCTACAAAAAAATGTAAAAATTTTCATGGCCAAAGTTTTGAAAGTAGTCATTTAGCCAAGAGACTCAGTACGCATTCGACCATGAAAATTAAAACAATATTCACTGTTTGACTATGTATTTTCTTTTTTAAAAGATAATATTTAGAATTTGAATGTATTTTTAAAATATGATTTATGCCTCACAATTTTTAAAAACTAGTAAAATCACTCAACTAATTTATCTCAATCATACAATCAAATTTGCTCTAAAAGAGTAATATCTAAAAATAATTAGTTACATAATGTCATAAATTTGATCTATTATACGAACTACTACGTATTATTATAAATATTGTCACTTTATTTGAAATTGTTAAAATTGGAGTTGAAGATGATTAACTTGATAAAACATACAAGTCTTGAAAAATTGGTAGAATAAATAATCTTTATGATGTCACCATTTAAAGTTCAAAAACCGTCAACTCTAACATCAAAATAGTCTCCATCCACACTGTAATAATCCTTCAAGTAATTTTTTCTGTATTGCTTTATTTTTCGGTGTTAAGAGCTTTTCTATAGCGGTTATTTATGACTTGCGGGAACTGATAATTCGGTCACATGGTCGTTCGTTTGGTTTTTAATCGAGTTTGTGTGTTTTGGAGCTTTTGAAACTTGAATGGTTGACTTCGGTCAAAACTTCAAGTAACAACCTTAGAATACAATTCTGATGGTCTGTTTAATCTGGTACGTCGAGTTTGATCAGAAGGACCTTTGGGGCGACCCCAAAGCTTCTAGGCTCATTTCGAGTTATCGTGTGGATTTTGGCTTAATAAATGGATTTTGAATGCGAGACCCACTTTTTATCGAGATGACTTTCATTGGAATAGTTTTGACATCTCGGTTTAGTTTAGATGTCAAATTTGATGGGGTAACATGATATATAGTTCGTTTGCGTGCACGGATTTAAATTTTGAACTAATTCTGAGCATTCAAGCAGAGTCTGTTGGAACATAGCTTATTTGGCTGGTGCACTTTGTTGGTGCAGCCGCCCAAGCGGTTCTGGCACCTCTTAAGCAGAAGTCGCTTTAGCGTTCAGGGTGTCGCTTAAGCAGGGATCGCCAGCTAAGGGTTAGCGACTTTAGTGTTCCTGGCCTCACTTAAGCTGTGGTCGCTTAAGCGATAAGTGAATCACTTTAGCGAGTAGCCTGAGCCTAGCCGTTCATCGCTATTGTAAAAAAATAATTGATAGGTTTAAATAAATTGAAAACGACTAACGACGTGGTTATTTATTAATTTTAAAATAATTATTTTAAATATAAAGCGACGGACGACGTCTTTACATATATTAAATAAATAATAATTATTTATAAATATATTTGGCGTAAAAATCTATAAAAAGTGACTGACATAGAGTCACTGTGCGTCGCTTTTTGAAAAAATATAATTAAAAAAATGACGGACAGCGTCACAAATGGCGTCGTTTCTTTGAGCAACACCATCTGTCACTTTTTTGTTGGTTTCTTTGGCCGACATCCATCTAGAATTGCAATCATATGAAGTCAAGATTTAGGAACATCTGCATAACCAAATTTCTTTATAAGAAATCTCCGAGTCAAGTTAGTGATATCCATATCACCTTATCTACATTCCTTATGTAACACCTCGATCTTAGAAAGGGCAAAATTTAGAAAGAACTAATTTGGAAAGAGCTAATTTGAGATTTGTTCAAGTTAAGCTTAAGTTGTGAGTTTTGGGTCAAATTCAAACGACCATAACTTTCAGTACATGATGAGTTAGGTGGCCTATAAGATATCAAATGAAAGGTCTTTGAATCCTCTTTCCAACGCCACCAAGTTTGCTAAATTTTAAATTTGGATGAGGGAGATATGCCCGTTTGAAGTTAGCATGTTCAGTTAAAGAAAGTTACCTGAATTAGTGAGGGGTATTTTTATCTTTTCCTTACCCCATCAGATTAAAGCATTTTTTAATGGTATTTTGGGGTCAAATCTGATTTGGGTCAGTTTTACAATCCTAAATTATGCTTAGGTTTTGAGAAGAATTCAAGAGGAGAAAAGAGGAAAGGTTCAAGGCGTTCGTCAAGATCCGTGATATTTGTCGAGGAATTACGCCAAATTAAGGTATGTAAGTTTTCATAGTGTTGGATTCGTTCACTCACACGCCAATCATGAGTTTCTTTTGCGAATCTATCCATAAAGATGTATTCAGTTATAAAGAGCTTAATCTCAGATAGAGGAGGTGGATGGAGTTACTCAACTATTACGACATGAGTATTCTCTATCACCCAGGTAAGGCTAATGTTGTTGCTGATGCTTTGAGCTGATTGTCTAAGGGTAGTACTTTCCATGTTGAGGAAGGCAAGAAAGAGTTAGCTAAAGACGTGTACAGACTTGCAAGATTGGGAGTCTGGTTAATGGATTCCAATGAAGGAGGAGTAGTGGTGATGAATGGGGCTGGATCATCACTAGTGTCTGAAGTAAAAGAGAAACAAGACCAAAACCCTGTTTTGTTTGAATTGAAAGCAAATGTTAATAAGAAGAAAGTGATGGCTTTTAAACAAGGGGGATATGGTTTGTTGAGGTATCAAGGTAGATTGTGTGTACAAAAGGTGGATGAACTCCAAGAGAGGATCATGGAGGAAGCTCATATCTCCATATACTCTATCCATCCTGGTTCCACAAAGATGTATCGTGACTTGAGAGGGGTATATTGGTGGAGTAGCATGAAGAGGTGTATTGCAGAGTTCGTTGCTAAGTGTCCGAATTGCCAACAAGTTAAGGTAGAGCACCAGAGGCCTGGTGGTATGGCTCAGAACATAGATCTTCCAGAATGGGAGTGGGAGATGATCAACATGGATTTTATTACTGGCTTACTGCGGTCTCACAGGCAGCATGATTCGATTTGGGTGATTGTAGATCGGATGACTAAATCAGCCCATTTCTTACAGGTAAAGACTACCTATTCAGCAGAAGATTATGCCAAATTATATATTCAATAGATAGTTAGACTTTATGGAGTTCCGGTATCCATTATTTCAGATAGAGGTGCGCAATTCACCGCACAATTTTTGAAGTCTTTCCAGAAGGGTTTGGGTTCGAAAGTGAACCTTAGTACTGATTTTCATCCTCAGATTGATGGTCAAGCAGAGCATACGATTTAGACTTTAGAGGATATGTTGAGGGCGTGTGTGATTGATTTCAAGGGTAGTTGGGATGATCACTTACCTCTAATAGAGTTTGCTTACAACAACAATTATCACTCTAGCATCCAAATGGCTCCCTTTGAGGCTCTTTATGGGAGAAGATGTAGATCTCCTATTGGATGGTTTGAGGTTGGTAAGACTGGGTTGATAGGACCAGTCTTGGTTCATCAAGCTATGGAGAAGGTAAAGACTATTCAAGAAAGGTTGAAAACAGCGCAAAGTCGTCAGAAATCCTATACCGATGTTAGGAGAAGAGACTTAGAGTTTGAGGTGGACGATTAGGTTTATTTGAAGGTTTCACCCATGAAGGGTGTTGTGAGGTTTTGCAAGAAGGGGAAGCTTAGTCCCCGGTATATTGGTTCTTACAGGATTTCCAAGAGGATTGGCAATGTAGCCTATGAGTTGGAGCCACCGCCAGAGTTAGCAGCAATCCATCCGGTATTCAACATTTCAATGTTGAAGAAGTGTATGGGAGATCCTTCACTTATTATACATACGGAAAATATTGGTATTAAGGACAACCTATCTTATGAAGAGGTACCCATTCAGATTCTAGATCGTCAGGTTCGCAAGTTGATGATCAAGGAGGTAGCATCAGTCAAGGTCTTATGGAGGAATTAGTTTGTTGATGAAGCTACTTGGGAGGCTGAGGAAGATATGAAGAAGAGATACTCACATATCTTTTCTTCCAGAGAAACTCCAGACCAAGGTAATGATTTTTTTTTGTAAAGCACTCTTTTAATTGATATGTTGTTTGGTGTTAATTGCATGTTGGGTGTTTGAGCTGGGTGTTAGATGTTGCCACCCTTAGTCTACTTAGATTAACCTCATTCGAGGATGAATATTCCCAAGGAGGAGATATTGTAACACCTCGGTCTTAGAAAGGGCTAAATTTAGAAAGAACTAATTTGGAAAGAGCTAATTTGAGATTTGTTCAAGTTAAGCTTAAGTTGTGAGTTTTGGGTCAACTTCAAATGACCATAACTTTAAGTGCAAATTGATTTAGGTGGCCCATAAGATATCAAATGAAAGGTCTTTGAATCCTCTTTCCAACGCCACTGAGTTTGCTAAATTTTGAGTTCGGATGAGGGAGATATGCCCGTTTGAAGTTAGCCTGTCTAGCTAAGGAAAGTTACCCGAATTAGTGAGGGGTATTTTGGTCCTTTCCTTACTCCATCAGATTAAAACATTTTTTAGTAATATTTTAGGGTCAAATCTGATTTGGGTCAGTTTTACAATCCTAAAGTACGCTTAGGGTTTTGAGAAGAGATCAAGAGGAGAAAAGAGGAAAGGTTCAAGGAGTTCGTCAAGATCCGTGAGATTTGTCGAGGAATTACGCCAAATTAAGGTATTTAAGTTTTCATAGTGTTTGGTTCGTTCACCCACACGCCAATCATGAGTTTCTTTTACGAATCTATCCATAAAAATTGAGAAATTTAAGTTCTTGATAAGTGTTTTGAAGTGTTACTTTTGTTCTTGAATTAGGATGGGTTTGATGAGTTCTTGAGATAAATGTTATGAGTTTGAGGGTTGTTTTTGAGTAGATTCTCGTGTACTTGTATTGGGTAATTGAATCTAAGGAAAATTTGAGGAAAACAATTGATTCTAGACGAATTAGGGTCAGAAAATGAGAAGAAAAATTCATTGGAATGTTTTGGGGGAGGGTTGGGGCGGCGTGCCCCCAGATGCGCCAGAATAGAGTCTCTGAAGTTCAGGGGTTGGCGCCCCGCGCCAGCAGTGCGCCAGGGTCGCCTGCCCCCACCCTTTTCCATCGTTTGCTCCGTCTAAGTCCTTTTAAAGTGTACCTTTACTCCCTATATATTTTAACTACTCTAAAATACATATAAACATCGAGAGATCCTTCATAACAATAATCATAACCTTTGAATTCATAATTCAAATTCAAGGTAGAGTTAAGAGTAAAGTCTTGAGAGTTCTTTCTAATCTTTTTGAGGAGTCTTTTACAATCTTTTAAAACTTGAGTACTTGAGTTTGAGGATGAGAAGAGTTGCGTTTCATTTTTCAAAATGAATATATGGGAACTAAGTATTCCCAAGAGTAAATATTTTTACATTTAAAATTAGGGAAATTTCCAAAGGAGTTCATGAGGAGTTTTAAGTACTATCTCTTTTCAGAGAAATCTTTTGAGTAATAATCTCAAAGTTGAGGATGACGAAATATTTTTAAAAATATGAGCTAAGTTATATTTTGGGAGTAGTATTGAGCATTGATATGGGGACGAGTTCAGATAACTCAAAGTCATCATAAACTATGTAGCCAACGTGGGTAGAAAGGGTCATACTTTTTAGATGATTCTTTATTGATTGTTAAGCATAGCTTAGTGGATCCACTTAGTTGAGGAGTTCTATTCCCCGGCAAGGTATAGGACAGTTCATGCAGCGTGGGTGAGACGTTGTATCATCGCATAGCTCATAGTGATGGTTGTCGGTTAGAGAATCTCCCAAACAGAGTTATTTTGTATCTTTACATACAAACTGAGTTACTATTGCATTTTTAAATACATTGAGTTGTTACCTACTATTTTAAATTCTTTATATAAACTGCACTTTTATTGTTGTTTTATACTGCATTGAGTTGAGTACCTTTGAGTTGAGATGAGGTGAGTATGTTTCTTCAGTTTCAGTTCAAGCTTATGTCATATTTTAGATTTCCCCTTGCATGCTTGTCCATTCCATGTACTGACGCCATTTGGCCTGCATCTTTCATGATGCAGATACAGGAGATCAGGGTCATCAACAGGCGATTCATTGATACCATCTGCAGTTCCAGAGTTGTTTGGTGAGCCTCCTTGCTTCCGGAGGATCCCTTATTTATTTTCATCTATTTCAGTTTTGTTAGGATGATGGGGGGTCTTTTCCCGACATCCCTCATAGTATTAGAGGCTTCATAGATAGATAGACAGTAGTAGTTCACGAGTCTTTTTCATTTCCAGTGTTTAATGTTTAAAGACTTGAGTTGCCTCTTTTGGCCAGTGAATGCTTTATTCAAAAGATTCTGAGTATCTATTTTGAGACATTGAGTTAAAGTTTTGCATTTGAGTCTATCTTATGTTGAGTAAGTCTTCCATTGAGAGTTGAGCCAAGTCAAGGGTTCGCTTGGGGCCAGCAATGGTTCTCGAGTGCCGGCCACGTACAGGGTGTAGGCTCGGGGCGTGACAAACTTAGTATCAGAGAACATAGTTCAAGAGTCCCAGAGTGTCTATGAAGTCGTTGCTGTAGAGTCTTAGTTATCAGTGTGAAGTGCGCCATATCTATAATTAGGAGGCTGCGACATTTATGAACTATCTCACTTCTTTCATACTCTTTTTGTGCGATAGAGTTCAACTCTATAAAGTTTCTTTCTAATTCGTGCTTGTGCGTATCTTTCAGATAATTCCTCCACAAAGAACTATTCGAGGTCGTCCTGCTAGGAAGAATGTTGATCCTCAGGATCAAGGGGTTCCCAATGCACCATAAGTGCAACCCCAAGGACAGGCCACTAATGCTGAGTTTCATGATGCTATCTGGACATTGAGCCAAGTTGTGACCAACCAAGTTGGGCAACAAAGAGGGAATCGACAGGATGTGGCTGATACATCCAGAATCCGTGAGTTCTTAAGGATGGATCCTCCAGACTTCACCAGTTCAAGTGTCACTGAGGATCTGGAAAACTTTGTGGAAGAGTTGCAGAATTGTTTGAGGTGATGCATGTTGCTGATGCTGAGCGAGTGGAACTAGATGCATACCAACTGAAGGGTATTGCTAGAGTATGGTACATTCAATGGAAGAAGAGTAGAGCTGAGGGTGCACCAATTGTGAGCTGGGCTGTGTTCAAAGGTGCCTTCATGGGGAGTTTCTTTCCTCGTGAGCTAAGAGAGGCAAAGGTAAGAGAATTCCTCTCTCTTAAGTAGGAATCCATGAGTGTGCATGAGTACAAACTCAAGTCCACTCAACTTTCCCGTTATGCTCCGGAGATGGTTGCTAATATGAAGAGCAGGATAAGCTTGTTTGTGTCTGGGTTGTCTCGTCTGTCAAGCAAAGAGGGTAAGGTTGCAATGTTGATAAGGGACATGGACATAGCAAGGCTGATTATTCATGTGCAACAGGTTGAGGAAGATAAGCTGAGAGATAGTTAAGAGTTCCGGAACAAGAAGGCTAAGACAACAGGAAATAAGTCCGGGTAGCAGAAGAGTAATGCGAACCAATCATCTTTTCAGCAAAATCCAAATAGACCTGTTCCATCGTCTGCTAGTGCACCTGCACCAAGGAACAGAGGTGAGTTTAAGGATCAGAATTCTCAGAACTTCAGAGCTAGACCTGCACAGTCTCAAAGTAGTGTGGCACAAGGAGGTAATGGGACTCCTGCATGTGCTAAGTGTGGTAGAAACCACCCAGGAGCGTGTCGTGATGGCTCCACTGGTTGCTTCAAGTGTGGTCAGAATGGTCACTTCATGAGAGAGTGCCCTAAGAACATGCAAGGTAATGACAATGGGGGCAATAGAGCCCAATCTTCTTCAGTGGCTCCGCCAGACAGAGCTGTACCTAGAGGAGCTACTTCAGGGACAGACGGAGCAGCAAACCGTCTGTATGCTATCACCAGTCTCCAAGAGCAAGAGAATTCACCTGATGTTGTCACTGGTATGATCAAAGTCTTTACTTTTGATGTATATGCATTGCTAGATCCAGGTGCGAGTCTGTATTTGTGACTCCATACGTTGCTATGAATTTTGATATTCTTCTTGCGAAACTTCTTGAGCCCTTCAGTGTTTCCACACCTGTTGGTGAGTCTATTCTAGCTGAGAGAGTTTATCATGATTATGTCATTTATGTCAATCATGAGGACACCATGGCTGACTTAGTTGAGCTAGATATGGTGGACTTTGATGTTATTCTAGGTATGGACTAGCTTCATGCCTATTATGCCTCAGTTGATTGTAGAACTCGAGTTGTAAAGTTCCAGTTTCCTAATGAGCTAGTAATAGAGTGGAGGAGTAGTTCAGCAGTGCCTAAGGATCGTTTTATTTCGTACCTGAAGGCGAGAAAGTTAGTTTTCAAGGGGTGCATCTATCACTTAGTCTGAGTTAATGACTCTAGTGTTGAGACACCACCTATTCAGTCAATTCCAGTTGTGAGTGAGTTTCCAGAGGTCTTTCCAGATGATCTTTCTGGAGTCCCTCCTAAGAGAGAAATAAACTTCGGTATATATTTTCTTCCTGATACTTGTACTATCTCTTTTCCTCCATATAGAATGGCTCCAGCTGAGTTGAAAGAGTTAAAAGAGCAGTTGAAATACCTTCTTGAGAAAGGTTTCATTCGACCAAGTGTCTCACCTTGGAGCACTCCGGTTTTGTTTGTGAGGAAGAAATATGGTTCTCTTAGGATGTGTATTGATTACCGCCAATTGAACAAGGTTACCATAAATAATAAGTATCCCCTTCTAAGAATCGATGATCTTTTCGATCAATTTCAGGGTGCCACTTGTTTTTCTAAGATAGACCTCAGATCTTGCTATCATCAGTTGAGAGTAAGAGAGAGTGACATTCCTAAGATAGCATTCAGGACCCGCTATGGTCATAATGAGTTTCTAGTAATGTTTTTTGGTTTGACTAATGCTCCTGCAGTATTCATGTACCTTATGAACAAAGTGTTTCAGCCTTATCTTGATATGTTTGTTATCGTTTTCATTGATGACATTCTGATTTATTTGAGGAATGATGAGGATAGTTTGTCACGCCCCAAACTAAGGGAGGTGCGACTGGCACTCGATACCTTATGCGATCAAGTTAGCCACTGAAACATACCAACTGATTCAACTGTGGGACTAGAAGGTTGGGAAACATAAAATCTAAAATACTACGACTGGACCATTAAGGTCATAACCTGAATACCAGCAAGTCATATAGACGAAGGTAGACAAGCCAAAGATAATAAAGTACTAGCTAGCCAACGAGGTTGCAACTGAAGATATACATACATACATATATACATATATATACATGCCAAGCCTATGGGGCTGGAGACTAGAAGCTGCCGAAAGAAACCTAGAATATCGTGTCCACAATAGCCTCTAAGAGTGTCATAAGCACTGGTCAGAAAGAGGCCCCGATTATACCCAAATTGTACAACAAAAGTAAACATCCTATGAAAGCTCCAGGAAGAGATGGAGCTTACCAACTCACAGCTGAACCCTGAATTCTAGCGGATGGGTCAATCAGAATCCCTACCTGAACCTGCATGCACGAAACAATAATGCAGCGTCCCCAGGCAACGGGACGTCAGTACGAATAAAAATGTACTGGTATGTAGGGCAGAAAGTAGAATCATAAATAATTGATGTAAAAAGGGTAATAAAGATACCACCTGAAACAGAAACTCTGATAGCCTCCATGGCTGACGTCCAACCTTATATAAATTAAATATGCATGGTATGCTCGCATAATTGTATGTCGTGAATAGATACATACATATATAC